>VMDR010017884.1:0-19674 GCA_007922815.1 Macrotus californicus | reverse complement strand
AAAAAAAAAAAAAAAAAAAAAAAAAAAAAAATGGCCCAAATGAAAGAACAGATCAAAGCTCCAGAAAAAAAATACAACTAAGAGACAAAGAGATAGCCAACCTATCAGATGCACAGTTCAAAACACTGGTAATCAGGATGCTCACAGAATTGATTGAATATGGTCGCAAATTAGATGAAGGCTATGCTAAGTGAAATAAAGGAAAATGTACAGGGAACCAACAGTGATGCAAAGGAAACCGGGACTCAAATCAATGGTTTGGACCAGAAGGAAGAAAGAAACATTCAACCAGAACAGAATGTAGAAATAAGAATTCAAAAAAATGAGGAGAGGCTTAGGAACCTCCAGGACATCTTGAAATGTTCCAACATCTGAATCATAGGGGTGCCAGAAGGAGAAGAGGAAGAGAAAGAAATTGAAAACTTATTTGAACAAATAATGAAGGAGAACTTCCCCAATCTGGCAAAGGAAATAGACTTCCAGGGAGTCCAGGAAGTTCAGAGAGTCCCAAAGAAGTTGGACCCAAGGAGGAACACACCCAGGCACATCATAATTACATTAGCCAAGATTAAAGATAAGAGAATCTTAAAAGCAGCAAGAAAAAAGGAGACAGTAACCTACAAAGGAGTTCCCATAAGACTGTCAGCTGATTTCTCAAAAGAAACCTTGCAGGCAAGAAGGGGCTGGCAAGAAGTATTCCAAGTCATGAAAGCCAAGGACCTACATACAAGATTACTCTATCCAGCCAAGCTATCATTTAGAATGGAAGGGCAGATAAAGTGCTTCCCAGATAAGCTCAAGTTCAAGGAGTTCATCATCACCCAGCCCTTATTATATGAAACGTTAAAGGGACTTAGCTAAGAAAAAAGATGATCAAAACTATGAGGAGTAAAATGACAACAAACTCACAACTATCAACACCTGAATCTAAAAAAAAAAACAAAAAAAAAAAACCTAATCGAACAACTAGAACAGGAACAAAATCACAGAAATGGAGATCACATGGAAGGTTATCAGCCGGGACAGGGAGTGGGGAGAGGGGGAAAAGGTACAGGGAATAAGAAGCATAAATGGTAGGTAGAAGATAGACAGGGGGAGGTTAAAAATAGTATAGGAAATGTAGAAGCCAAAGAACTTATATATATGGACCCATGGACATGAACTAAAGAGGGGGAACGCAGGTGAGAGGGGTGCACAGGGTGGAGGTGAATAAAGGGGGGAATATGGGACAATGGTAATAGCATAATCAATAAAATATATTTAAAAATAAAAACAAAAATAAATAAAATTAAAAACTCAAAAAAAGAAATAAAAATTATTTAAAATAAAAAAATAGAAAATGTTTTTCTAGATTGCTATTTTATTGACTTAGAATAATAAATCTACTTTCTTTTTTGTAAAAAAAAACAAAACACCCGAGAAAGAAATGCACAGCACCAGGTGGTTTCATAGGTGACTTCCACCAAACATTTAAAGAAAAATTAACACCAATCCTTCTCAAACTCTCTCATAAAATACAAGAGGAGGGAACACTTCCAAATTCATGTCATGAGGCCAGCACTACCCTGACACCAAAGCCAGATGGACACTACAAGAAAATACAGACCAAAATCTCTGAAGAATATATATATGCAAAAATTCTCACATCTACATGAATCTAAAAGAAAAGGAAGAAACTGAACTCATAGATGGAGGGAGCAAATCGGTGATTATCAGAGACAGGGGTTAGAAGGGGGTGAAATGGGCAAAGTGGCTCAAAAGGTACAAACTTCCAGTTATGAGAGAAATAAGTCCTGAGGATCGAATGTACAGCATAGTGACAAAAGTTAACAATATTGTTATTTGAAAGTTGCTAAGAGAATAAATCTTAAGTTTTCAACACAAAGGAAAGAATGTAACATATGAGGTAACGGATGTTAACCTATTTCACAGTATTTACATATATCAAATCATTGTTATGTCCCTAAAACTAATACGACGTTATATGTCAATTATATCGCAATAAAATATTAAATTAAAAAAAGGCAAAATGGGCGATAGAAATGTAAAAATGCTGATAACATGCTGAAATAATTGAGATTGAGGTTGATAATACTACTATCTCTATTTTTGTATATATTTACACTTTGTCACCCAAAAAAAGTTATAGAAAAAAATTATTTAGCTGTCTCCAGAATGGGTTGGTGTTAAGTTACTGACTGTAGCTACACTAAACACTAAAAGCCAGTTCAACATTAAAGCAATGTTGGTAAGGGAAAAAACTTCACTGTATACTTACCTGAACACATAATATAGAGTGTCCCATGTTGGTAATAAAAAATTCACTGCAATGCGAAATGGTTGTAAAGTTTTATTATATTTCCTGAGATAAGATGATTTATTTTTAACTGGACTTGTGGGTAATTTTTAAATTGTAAGCTCAAAAAGTTGGGTCATGCATTTCCCTGAATACATAGAAAGCCTATTTAATCATCTTGTTTTTATAGGAAAACAACCTGAATAGACGGTAAAGCTGGTCCCACGCACGTGGGGAAGCACACAGCTCACTGGCAGAACCCCCAGTACAGAGAAGAGCAGGTGTTGTTTCCCAACGACACCTACTTGTGCGTGTCCCAACACTATAGTTAGAAAACGGCTCAGATTTTTAGTTGTTTTTCCCAGAACTCCAAGATCATCTTCCTGTTTATCTTGGTGGTATGCCTATACTTGTGATTTTTCTGTTCCCTGTAACATATTAAAACGAGATTTTCAGATGAGGAAACAAGAGGTCACTAGCTAACAATCAGATATTTGATTTCCTAACCAGAACAGATAGTCTCTAATGGGTTTTTAACACATTTTTAAAGGAGAAAAAGGTCTAGTCCCTTTAAGGTAAATTCTGTTCTCTGGGTTTTCTTCAAATCATCATTTCCTCATTTAACTCTATTGCATGCAATCTCAGCTTTGCCCCTATCTTTTAGTAAATTTCTTGTCAGTTCCTAGTGGTTACTGCTTTATAGTTTAAACACTGCCAGAAGAGCAAAGGGAAGCCAAGTAGATGCTCAATTAGCTTTGTTCCCAGCTGGTGTGATGAGAAAACGATAGCACTTTTACTTGAACTCATCCTTCAGCTTCTAAGATTTATTGGCGGGGGTAAGGGGCAGGAAAAATTTTGTAACAATTCTGGCTATGGGAGACACAAGCCTTTGTTCTCTCCCCAGAGTATTAGGTAAGAAGCCTAATGCTAATGATCCTATAACTTAAAGGGAGGGACACTAATTGTCTTGCTCTTGTTTCATTTTCTGTAACTGGGCTTCGTAATACTATCAGCTCAAAGTGCCCTTATGAGGATTACATGAGTTAATATTTGTAAAATGCTTAGAACAGAGATTGGAACACCACAATGAGCACCATACAAGCGTGAATCCTCTGTAACACTTGCAAAGCAGAAATGACAAGGGCTACAACCCTGGTGGAGTCAGGATCTTGTTGCATTTGTCATTGGCTGTTGCATTGCCAGCCAATGGTTTGGTGAAACCTCACTCATTTCGAATTAGTTCACAGATTATGAAGCCTGAGTAAGTTAAAATTCTGAAATCATGAGTCTTTCTAAATATTTGAAATATTTTATATTTGACTGTTCTATTCTTGAAAACCTTATTTTCAAGATGCACATGTTCAGTCTGTGATTTTGTATACTTAATTGGAACAAAAGAAAAGCTAACAAAGGTTTTGGCATGAACCTTTATTCTTTTAAGTAGCTATCAATGAAGATACTGAAGAGTAGAGAGATGTAAATACCTATGTAGTAGTAAATACCTAAGGTAGTAGTAAGGAAATTCTTGGCCTACTTTTATTATCTACAAATAACTAAACTTAGAAAAATCAAGTGTTTGTGGAGCACTTGTACAGCACAAGGAGACCTAAGAAGTATTAGATTTTACTTGTTTTGGAATTATACCTTACATAATTTATGTGTATCAAAAATGTTTTAAAATTTTTCTTTCCTACGCCACTTTTAAGAATTTCTAGATTTTCTGGGCATCTCGATTGGTGCAAAGGGCCAAGCTGGCAGTTCCATTTTCTTTGTTATCATCCCCTCTCTTAGGGTACTACTCCCAACTCTAGGACGTCATTGTTTGTGTTCATGTCTGCCCTGCACTGGACTAGTCATCTCCTGTGCGCATGTATTGTAGTATAACCATTTCATTTGTGTGCCAAGGACAGTTTGGCACGTGTGAAATACAGCTCTAGGAGACTTGCATACACGCTGAGATAGATCCAGGTCTTGATTCTTTACAGAAAGTTGGATTTTATTTTGGTCTGGAACTTGAAGCGGTATCTTACTTACCTCAGTCTCCCAGAGGCCAAGCTAATTAGAATTACTGCCCTCTTTCACCAGGTAGGAGCCCTAGGATGCTGTTTATTTACACGGCAGAGTTTAATGACAGTTTGTAGTTCTGCAGAGTTGAGGAAAAGTCTCATGTTTTCAGATTCAGGCTAGTTTTTTTTTTTTTAAATGCTACAAAGTGGTTATAATTCCTCATATTCTTTGGCTTTTGCCCTACACATTTCAGCTCTTGTAAGTGTGCAAGGCTCTTACCTCATTATAGCATTCAGGGCTGCTGAAGTTATTTGCGGTCTATTCAGATGATACACCAGCCTAGCACAGCGCTGTCCACATTAGTTGGTGTTTAATACAGATTGCAAAAAATCCAAAATCACAGCCCTTTTTATTCTTAAAATAAATGACATGCGGAAAGAAACAACCTTGGTTTATTTGGGTAAGGTGTTCATATTCTGTAAAGCAAAGAATTGCATTCATCTGAATAGCACAGATTCTATTAAGTGATTTTTTAAAGTTACTAAGTCATTAATGTAGTGACGCTCGTTTACCAAATCCAACTCTCACGAGTGGTTCCATCAGACTGAATTTAAGTGCCTGAATGAGGACATTGCGATGAGCATTGGTTACTTTTACTCTGTAGCCAAATATTTCTTCGCGAGGTTTCAAACTTGGCAAGATTTCACAGGGTTTTAAAAATGGTAAAAATATATCAAATTTCAATACCTTTAAATGACCAAACGAGGCACAAGAGCTTGAATTAACACCGCAGCAATACTAATTTCTGTTTTTCACCATTTTAGACCTTGCTCAAACAGAGGCTGTATGGGTGTAATGGAAAAAGCAGCTTCGGAATCTGATAGTCTAACGCCTGGAGTCAGTCCCAGTCCTGCGTGAGACTGGCCAAGTGACTTGACTTCTCTGAATTTCCGTTTCCTCCCGGGCAAAACGAGGGCTGCAGGAGCCCCTCTGCACCCGAGTGCAGAGCGCTGCTCCAACACGCCGCTCGGTTGCACAAACAGCAGCCATCTTACCATCGCGACTTCGCGGCGGCGCTCGCCCGGCAGGTGGAGAGAGCGACCCGCGCGCCCCGCGGCCGCGCGGAGAGGCCCCGCCCTCCCACGGCTCGAGGGCCCGCCCCTCGGCGTCGGCGCGCAGGCCCCGGGCGCCGCCGGCCGAGCGCGTGTGCGCGGCCCCGCCCCCCGGCCCGCCCCGCCCCCGCCCCCGCCCCCGCGCGCCCCTCGCCCGGGTCGCGGCGGGGCCGTGGTGTACGTGCCGAGCGCGCAGAGCGAGTGGCGCCCGCACGCCCTGCGCTCCACCACAGGCCGGCTGGGTGCCCGGGACGCGGAGGCGGCCCAGGAGGCAGGGCTCGCGCGCTCGGGCTCAGGCGCCCGAGCGGAGATCGCCGTCCGTCGCGCAGGCCGCGCTGCCTCAGCCCGCGGGGGCGATGAGGCGCTGAGGCGGCAGCCGGCGCCGCGCTGCGGGACCCGAGAACGAGGAAGCGTGCGGGCCGACGGTGGGGAGCCGGCCTCCCTCGGGCGAGGGGCGGCCAGTGCATGGCGCAGTGACGGGCCCTGCCGCTCCGCCCGCTCCCCGGTCCCGGGCGAGGCCGTCCGGCCGCCACCCCTCCTGCTCGGCCGCCGCCGCCATGGCCAATGACAGCGGCGGGCCCGGCGGGATGAGCCAGAGCGAGCGAGACCGGCAGTACTGCGAGCTGTGCGGGAAGATGGAGAACCTGCTGCGCTGCGGCCGCTGCCGCAGCTCCTTCTACTGCAGCAAGGAGCACCAGCGCCAGGACTGGAAGAAGCACAAGCTCGTGTGCCAGAGCGGCGAGGGCGCCCCCGGCCACGGGGCGGGACCGCACCCGCACGCCGGCCCCTCGCCGGCCCCCGCGGGGCAGCCGCCCAGGGCCGTCGGGGCCAGGGAGGCCCGGAAGGCGACGCCGCGCCGGGACAGCAGCGCCGCCGCCGGGGACGCAGCCAAGGCAAAGGCCAAGCCCGCGGCGGCCGCGTCCCCGCCTCGCGCGGCGCCCGGCGGCCGGGGCCCGGCGGCGGCGGCCGAGGCGGAGCCCGCGAAGGAGGAGGCGCCGGGCCGCTCGTCGCTGTTCCAGGAGAAGGCGAACCTGTACCCGCCGAGCAACACGCCGGGCGAGGGGCTGAGCCACGGCGGCGGCCTGCGGCCCAACGGGCAGACGAAGCCGCTGCCGGCGCTGAAGCTGGCGCTGGAGTACATCGTGCCGTGCATGAACAAGCACGGCATCTGCGTGGTGGACGACTTCCTGGGCAAGGAGACCGGGCACCAGATCGGCGAGGAGGTGCGCGCCCTGCACGACACCGGCAAGTTCACGGACGGCCAGCTGGTCAGCCAGAAGAGCGACTCGTCCAAGGACATCCGAGGCGATCAGATCACCTGGATCGAGGGCAAGGAGCCCGGCTGCGAAACCATTGGGCTGCTCATGAGCAGCATGGACGACCTGATCCGCCACTGTAACGGGAAGCTGGGCAACTACAAAATCAATGGCCGGACGAAAGTAAGTGCGTGCTCAGCTCCTGCCCGCGACGGCGGCCGCCTGGGGCACGGAGCGCAGAGTCCCTGTAGAAGAGCGATCTTTTCGTGCAGCACCCGGTTGGGAGAACGGGTGGCATCCGTCGGGAGGTGTTTGTCTAGGTAGCCCCTCCTCTGTGTCCACTGTTTCCAACCTACTGCCTGTCCGCAAACCTCTCCGGCTGCTTGCCTGGTTTTCTGGCTGAACTTAGGGCCCTTCCTTTGACTTCCCTCTCTCTCACTGCCACTCTCTCACCCACTGATTGAGCTGTTACTTCAAACCCGGTTGGAGTTTGAGCCGCCCAGTGGGGGACCTTAAAGTACTGCCCCAGCAGGAGCTGGCTCTGCGTCGGCCTCGGGCTTGCGTTCGCTCCGGGTCTTCGAACCACTCGTCGGGTTCTGACCCGCAGAGTGGAGCGCTCTGTTCAGTTAGGAGTGGCCCCGCTGGCCCCAGCAAGGTGAACTTAAAGTCGGCAGGTAGCCCAGAGAGTCCTCATCTCTGGGAGAGCGTGGCTGTGCCCCTCCCCCCCGCGCGGTCCCGGCTGTTTTGAAACCCCACTCACAACCGGGAAAGAAGTGCTTCCGTTTCCAGACCTCTCAGTGGAGGTAGGCTACATTTTTAGCATAGGTTTCCTTTATTTGCTTTGTTAACCCCTCTGTTGAAAAAGAACTTTTTCGTAGCTTCCTGGGGGGAAAAACAGGGAACTGGAGCAGGAGTTGAAGGCTCCTTTGGTGAAATTTGTTTTCTCTTTGCTACTGTAGTTTCCCCCGACAGATTCTTCAGTTTCTACCTACTGATGCCGCCTGCCGCTTCGGTGCGATGGACAGTCGCTCGTTGCTCCTTGATATTCTCGTGCAGTCTCTGCACTTGCCTTCCCAGATCTTACTGTTCTCTTTGTATCCAGGTTCACTCTGGGCCACCCCGCTCCACCCTCTTCCTTCATCAATTTCTCTTTGATATTGTAAGTTTTGAGAGCTTATTTTAGGAGATCATCACACCCTTAGGTGTTTGTAGGTACACAGTAGTTCTTTCCAGTTGTTCCTTGTGTGTGTGTGTCAGACCATCTGTTTTTGGCAGTTGTTATGGGTGACTCTCAGGTGGTCCGAGAGGCTGAGCGTAGGCAGTTAAAGAAAGATCTAAACTTGAAAATTTTGTGAGGGCAAAGTACAGTGCCAAGTCTGAATTACATGTTGTTGCTTTCTTGCTGGATGAAGGCACACGTCTTGATATCATGCAGTCTCCAAACAATGAGCAGTTGCTTAATACTAAGCTGGAAGGAAAAGGGGGCTTGGTTCAATCTCAGTCTTGGTCTTTAATGAGAATTTCATTTGTATGTTTTAAAATAACTTTGTCTGAAATGTGAGTGTAGTCATGAGCCCTGCAGTAGGAGAGGAACCGGCTTGCGGGAATGTTGATAGCACTGTTCCGTGAAGACTGACCCGGGTGTAGTGTGCTTAAGGGAAGACACGAAGAAGATAACGTCCTAAACCCTCCTTGACCTGCTTTCCGGGGTAAGCTCAGTCCCCTTTCCTACTTTCCTGCTTACACCTTCCTTTTCAGGAAAGGGACAGCAGCCAGCCTGTCTTTCACAGCCATTGCTCCTCTTGAAGCGGCTGTTAGAAAGTAGCCATCTCCTTCCCAAGACTCCTCAGTGGCTGAAGGGGACAGGAGTTTAGGCTTTAAATTACTTTACTTCACATAAGATGATGTGATAAGGGACTAGCTGAAGGAAGGACGGGTTTTAAACTCTTTAGATTTGACCTTATACTTACAGTAATTTTAAGGACGTAATCTTAGGGTCTATAAATGATTTTAGGGAATCGTTTTCATTGTACTTCGTAGCCGAGAGACGTTTTGTTAATCACTCATGTTCAGTTATGTAATTTTACTATTCCTGAAAAACTCAAAGATGCGAGAATGGGAAGGCTATCAAATTACCAGCCAGCATGCAGGGGTGGGCAAAAGTAGGTTTACGGTTGTAATACAAATAATACAATAATAAATAACGAGTAAACTCTGCGTTTCGTGCACTCACAACTGTAAACCTGCTTTTGCTCACCCATGAACCACAGTGTGCTCGGCACCAGATTAGTTTCAATGCAGACGCGATCATGGTAATCCTGTGAAGTAGGTCGTATCATTCCTAATTTACGTTTGAGGATATTTCAGCTCAAACTTGTCCAAGCCTACACTTAGGATAATGCGGGGGACTCCTGCTTAGGTCCGTCATATATCAAGCTCCATGCCTTTTTTCCTTTTTTCTTGCTGCACTGCACATAGGTGGGTTATTAGATGAGAGCATGTAGATTACTTAGCATGCTACTGAAACTATAATTCGGTAGGTGAGTAATTGTTACTGTTGGGCTCCGTAAACTTTTGATGAGGGGCTATACAATGTTTATTTTAGATAGTGGCTGAAAAAACCACTTTATAGTTATTCACCTGAATCATGCTCATTTCAACCTAGTAATCCTTGAGAGAGGCAGAGTATAGGTACCACGTGTGCTTGCAGAGACGGTCTTCATTTAAGAAGTTTATGGTTCTTTACAACATGGTAGGGATTTAAAAAGTCACTTGCCTCAAATTGTAGTATTTTTCCTACTTAGATTTTCACAGCAACTCAGTAAAATAGGTAGATTGTTGCTGTAGTATCCCTGTGATTAGAAAAGTGAGCCTCGGGAAAGTGAGTTCACGTGTTACAAGGAAATCATGTAGCAGACCAGGAATTAAATTCAGGTTTCTGACCAAGATTCTGACGTTCTTTTTCAGTCCTGTCATTCTGTTTGGTCTTTGTGTATGTCAGCGCTTGATAATCAGATGATATATAATTGCCTGTGGCTCATTCGGTGCAGGCTTTGATTTCCCAAGTTTCTGCTTAAGGCATGCTTATCTGGCCACAGATGGTCCGACTACTTTGAAAGAGGAACTGCAAGGGAAGAATGAAGTAATAATAGGAGAAAAATGGGAACACGGTTGTGGCCACACAGACAACTGAGCTCGTTCCCACTTTCTCTGGTTCTTTTTGGGGGGATCCCCCCTTTTGCTCTTTATCTGCCCTTTGATCCTTGATTCTCTCTCACACCCTTTCTTCTATCAAGAAAGCTTGGGGTGATGCCCAGTAGGGAGGAATCCTGGCCTGCTAGTTTGTGAAGGGTAGCGTTCTGTAAGAAGTCACAGGTGCCTTCACTTGCTGGTGGAGGAAGAATAGGAAAGCAGAGGACTAGGATCATGGGAAAGCATCAGACTATTACTCAGCTGGAGATTCTTAGCCACTGTAAAGGAAAAAAATTTGCCTGTTAAAATAAAAATACTAAAATCATACACATATTTTTAGAATTCAAAACTTACTCTGCTCAGTTAAGATGTCTGTAAAGAAAAGGAGTGATAAATTAAGTTGAGACCAATATGCCACAGATGATATGCCTAGAATTTTTCACTTAGTACTGTAGTTATCAGCTCTGGGTGAATAAGGCTTTTACAGCAAAGAATAGGATGAGGAACATTTTGTTACTTTACTATCACTACTGTAGAGGTGGTGGTGACAGTCCTCTTAGATGTTACAAACAAAACCGAGCATAACTTCCTTCTGAGTCTACTTCTGCCGCTTTCTCTGTACTCCCGGCATCCAGGATGTACAAATTGAAGCAGCTCGTTTAATGTTTTAATAACTGTGCCAGAATTCAAGATCAAAGTCTGTGTGCAGAAAGGCTGAGTATATTGGTATCTCAGTGATTTTTACACAGTGCTTTAGAATTTAAGAGCTGCATGTGGATTGAAAAGAGTCTTAATAGGTTGTGACTAAACTAAACCAAGTTCAGCTTTTAAAGGAAAACATTTTGTGTAGTGGATTAGTTTACATATAAGGTAACTCCTTTAATTTTAAAGGAATTTAAATTAAAAGGGTGAGGTTTTTCTTTGTTTTTGTTTTTTGTTTTTCCATGTTTATAACTCTTCGCTTATCTGTTACCTAATAAGCCACAAAAATACCTGCAAAACCTTAGTCACAGGAGGGCATCCAAATGTAGGGTAGTCGACTTTGTGCTGCTGTTAGATCTGGGTTGGATCCTGGATCTGCCACTGTTTCTGTGTCCTTGAGCCAGTTGCTTAACCTTCCTGAGCCTCAGTTATTTCCTTTGTAAAATGGTGTTAAATGATACCTGTCTTCTGCCTCTCGGCTTGCTGAGAGCACATACGTGTGAAAGCACTTTTTAAGTTGTAAAGCGCTGTCCAAAACTGTTGTTAACTGTTGCTCTTCCCATTTAACATTTTTTCTCTTTTTCTTATTCTTTCTTTAAGAGTTCTGTGCTTTTCCTGTCTTTCTACCTCTTATAAGCTGGAGGAAAAAAGAATGATCACCCATTTTTGACCTTCTCCTCATACACGCACACTTTTTTTTGAAACAGTAAATAAGTCCCAAAGAGATTACGTGACTTGTTCAAGGTCATAGTGATGGTTAATGACAAAACTGACGGACTGACGTTTAAGTTCATTCTCTTACCTGTAACTTTATGTGGCATCTCATGTAAAAGTTACTTATTTCCACTTCACTAATTTTGCCATATTTTATGCTATTTTTGAGGATTGATCGAACATTTATGACTTCCTTTTCCTTCTCCCATTTACTTTTATCATTCTATACTTTGGTTTATCTGACATTCTGGTTTAAATTTTACTCGTTTAGATAATTTCCTCTTAATTTCCCTAGATGTTTTTTATTCAGTTTCTTTCCTTTCCTCCAACATTAAAGCCATTTTCTCTGAAACAGGTGTAGTCTCCCTGGTTTCCTGAGCAGGGGCTGTCTTTCTGCAGTGTTTCTGATTTACATGTTTGTTCTCTGTTTTCCTTTTAGCCTTGAAATCTGTCCTTGTTCAACTTCTGTTTTCTGATGCCTGTTCCTTTCTGGTATGCCTGTGGGCAGATGCTGTCACCTTAGTTTTTATTTAATTTTTTGCTTTAGTCCTTCCACGTGCCACCAAATGTTTCAGGCTCCCTTTTATGTGAACAGATTCTTAAACCGTTTTCATGGATGCGGTTTACTACTCTGCTTGTATTCTGCCTCGTCTACTGTGCCCTTGTTTTTGCACTCGAAACATTGTTAACTGTAGGATGGCATTCAGATCATTTATTGAGCCATGTTCATAGCTTGTCTTGACTCTTATTCCAGCTAAAATCTTTCTGTTGTAAAAAACAAAAGGAAAGACACAAACAACAACCTGATAGATGGTTAACCAGAGTCTTCCCTTACAACAGATTATTTCATGCCTGTCTTTTCTGTCCAAGATCTGAACTGTTCTGCCACCTTTATCGGAATGTGTTGTACCTCATTATCATACTTTTCCAGAACCAGATCAAAGTTTTATTTTTTAAGAACTTGGATAGCATCTGTAGCCTCTGTTTGCTTATTAAAGTCATCATAAAATTTTCAAGTGTTTGGAATTCTTATTTTCTTTATTTTTTTAAAGATTTTATTTATTTACTTTTAGAGAGAGGGGAAAGGAGGGAGAAAGAAAGGGAGAGAAGCATCAGTGTGTGGTCGCCTCTTGAGCGCCCCCTACTGGGGACCTGGCCTGCAACCCAGGCATGTGCCCCGACTGGGAATCCAGCCAACAACCCCTTGGTTCACAGGCCAGCACTCAATCCACTGAGCCACACCAGCCAGGGCTGGAATTCTTATTTTCGTTATCATTGCCCCAAATCCCATTTCTTTACCAAGGGAGAATACAGGTACTTTTGGCCCCTCCTAACTGTATTCTCTGAGTCCTGTTTTGATAATATTTCATTCATTTGTTCATTCAACAATATGAAGTGAGTACTTCCTATGTACAGGTTCTGTTTTAGGAGCTAGGAATACCTGAGGAACAGGAACAAAAAAGCCCACGTTCTCATGGAGCTTGAATTCTGCTTGAGGTAGATGAGGTGTAGAGACAGTCAGTAAACTTACGTTTAAGTCACACGACATGGTAGGTGGTCAATGTTAACACAAAAAACAAACAAGGACAGAGGTCCTCTGAGTAGTAGCTGCGGGTGTGGTGAGAATTAGCTGGATTCTGGATAGAATTTGAAAGTGGCGTCAATGAGCTTTGCTGATGGATTGTATGTGAAGCAAGAGCAAAAGGAGGAAGTCAAGAACGACGCCACGGACTTCGGACTTCGGCTCTCGCAGTTGGAGGAAATAGTTGTTATTTTATCTTGCCTGACTCTTCTGCTTGTCTTCTCTTGCCTCACTTTTTCAGTTTCCATTCATAGCAGATTGTCGACACTTATTTCGCAGCTAAAGCCTGAACAGAAAAGTTCCCTGCTCTCCTTTTCCCCATTCCTTCCCATTGGCTGTGCTTCCTGCTTCTGCTGTTGCCCTTACAGCCCCATCCTTTTTCTCCAAAGGCCTTAGGGCTTCTTCGCACAGTGTGCTCATCATCAGCTCTACCACTGCGGCTGTGCCGAGATTACCACCACCGGAGATTTTGCAGCACTTCTGGTGCTGACCACAAGACTGTCCTTTCTGCATGAACTCACTTAAGGTGGCTTGTGGCTGCAAATTCATGTTAAAAGAATTACACAGATTCTGAAATTTAGGGGAACACGAGAAAACTGAAGGGTTCAAAGAAGCGAGCGTGTATTTAGATTAAATGTCAAAATAAAGTCAGAAGTAAAACAATTTCATTTAAACATGCTGTTGAAAATAAAGTGCTATAGAAAATCGAAACGAGGCAGAATGACCATAAAATGTCGAAAATAATTCCATTGACACATTTATACAAAGGACTATGTGATAGCTTCCTAAAGTAGTAAGTAAAGGAGGAGAAAGTTTATCGTAGCTTAAGAGGAAGTTTGTGATATTCAGTGATCTGAAAAGATACCAGAGAAATATAAGCCCTCATCCTCTTGATGTGGAGCTTGACACTGAAATTAGAAATGAAAGTACCAGCTATCAAATGACAACTGATAGTGTTAAAATTAGAGTATAGTATCCTGGACTTTTAAGCAAGCCTTGCTTTGGACTCCAAGGGCAAGGGGGTGTCACAAAAGTGTGGGTAAGTTATCGTGTATGGAGTGGTTTTAAAAAATTAAAACCTGAAAGGTTGGCAAGTATAAGAGCCAAAAACAAAAACATAACCCCTCAAAGTTCAGTCAGGGCTTATGGAATCCAAGAACCTATCATCTTAATTCAAGCAACTTCAATTTAAGACTGATTTTTGTATAATAAAACCTAGGTTGGAATTACCAAATCTAGTCAGATAATTGAAATAGTCTAATCAGGAGTTTGGAGAGTTAAAAAACTGACTATGTACCTCAGCTTTTTCTCATTAATATTGGTACTCATCTATAAATGGTAAAGAGAGCTTCAGAATAATCTGAATGAAACAAAATTCGCCATGAACTGAATAGTTGAAGCTGGGTGATAACTAGGAGCGGATTGTTAACACCATTCTCTCAACCTTGTTACAGATTCAAAATTTTTCATTAATAAAAAAAAAAATTCTAATGGGATCTAGGAGTTCTCATTCTATACTTTGGTCATATAAATATTCTCTTTTCTATCGCTGGGCTTTTTTTTTTTTACCCACTATTATGTCTTTGACTGACTTCTGTTAGCACTACTCTGAAATAGATGTCTTGAAATTTACTTTTTAATTGGAAAATGTAGTGATTTCCCTCATTAGACCAGGTCTTCATGCTGCTTCAATAGTACTTTCAACCACACCGCCTCTAAAACCTTTGCCCATTCGTTTATAAGCTGGATGTGAGCCTTTCAGTTATTTTTCTCTATATTTTTCAGAGTTTTTCTTCTTTTCTCAACTTCTAACTAGTTTTTGTTGTTTTTCTTGAGACTCAGTTCTTAGCTTTCTGCTCATCGCTGTCAGAAGATATATGTAGGGAGAACTTGAAATACCTATATTTCTGGACTTTTCTCAGCTTATATCAGTTACCTGTTGCTGTGTAACCCACTACCCTAAAATTTAGCAAACTTAACACAACATACATTTAGATTCTCAGTTTCTGTGAATCAGGAATCTGGGTATAGCGGAGCTACACCCTCTCTTCAGCCTCTCTCACAGGCTGCCGTCTGTGTCGGCCACGGACTGCTTCCCCGCTCATTCAGTGGGCAGCATCCAGTCTCGTGGGATGCTGGGCTGAGGACCTTAGTTCCCCACCATGTGGGCCTCTCCAGCACAGTCACTGGCTTCTTCAAAGTACGCAAGCCAAGAGTCTGCCAGCAAGACTGAAGTCCCAGTGTTTTGTAATCTAACCACCAAAGTGACTTCCCATCACCTTTGCGGTGTTCTTTGGGTTAGCAGCAAGTTGCTAGATTGATTCCACACTCAAGGGTGTGAATACCATTTCTTAGGCGGCTTCTTCCTGTGCTGTGTCTGCCCGTGGAAACGTGATTGTTCCTAATGGCCTGCAGGTTGTTTTTTCTTTTCCTCTAGTCTACACTTTTTTCTCCCTGGGCGAGCTCCTATGCTCATGGAAACACAAATTCTTAAGTTAGTTGGCCCCCTGATTTTAGGCAAATTTTCTAACAGAGCTTTCTCATCGATATAATAGGAATTAATAACAGTACCTAATTCAATATGGTGTGTTTGAAGATAGATGAGATAGTACCTGAGAAATGCTCAGCAGACGCTCTCTTACAATATCATTAGCTGTAGCTATACTAACAGGAAAGGGGCGGGGAACGGGGGAGCACAACCATGACTTCAGCTGTTGGGGTGTGTTAAAGCTCCTTGATCTGCCTCTTACCCTGGCATCTGTAAAGGACTGATGGGCATCTCTGCCAGAATGTTCTGGAAGTACTCTAACTCAGCTTGATTAAGAATGAAGTTTCCTTTTGGAGAGCATAAGGCTTGGTGGGGCTGTCTGGTGGGGAGACGGGAGAACAGCTTTAAAATTGACCCTGTCTGTGAACGCCATTATCTTTCCCACAACTATTTACAAAGTGCCTAATATATCCCAGGATTGGTGCCCGGCACTGGGAGTGGTACCTTGGTGCCTGGTCAGGGTATTTCTCTCCGCTTTCCCAAGTGTTACTGTCTCAGGAGACGGCAGTGCTGAGTCTGCGGTCCATGTGCGATGCGTGTTTGTGAGATGTCCAGGATCCTAGGGGAGCCGGTTAGAGGAGACCTAAATTGGTCTGCGAGCCAGAAAAGCTTTTCTTACAGTAGCAGTAATTAGACTGAGACTTCTGAAGGGTGAGCCCATGTCAGCGGAGTAAGTCCATTGAAAGTCTCCAGGTCTGCAAAGAGCGTGATTCAGCACACCTTTATCAGTCTGTAAACTTGGCTCATTTAAAAAGGACTTCTCTTCTGTCTCTTATTCCTCATTCCCATTTATACTTTCCTATTTAAACCCACTTTCATCTCTGTCCTAGATTATTATACAAGCCCAGTTTTGTTTTGCTTTTATACCTTTCCAGTTCATTCTATCCATCACTTTTGGTGTTATCTTTCCAAAGTAGATCATACCAGTCTGCCACTTGACAACATTTCTTCATCCCAAAGTCTTGATATGACGAACAACTTTTTTCAAAGAACATTGCATCATTTCCTACTTGTGGGTTCCGTTTTCTACCTCTGCATATTTCCTTGGCTCTTTCTGTGTGGAAAGGTGGTAGGGAGGTTTCTCTAACTTGCTTCTTGTCCCAGTCCCTCTAAGCAGAACCACAACTCCCTTCTGTCTGTGGCTGTGGCATTTCTTATCACTGATAGAACACCTTTCTAAAGGTGATTTCCTCTGCTAATTGTGAGCCACTTCAGGGTAGGACCCTTGTCCTATTCATGTTGGTATACTCAATTTCTTGCACCCAACACTCAATATTGTATTTGAATTTCCACTGCACCACCCTAATCGGGATTTTAATCACTTTATACCTGGATTGTTACACAGTATTATATTTTTTCCTTTAATTCATTCTTCTCCAGGTACAACGTACATTCATTTTATTTAAATTTACCAGCCCTTATAAAAATCTTGCTCAAAGTCTCCCAAGATTGATTTAAAGGCTGCAGTTTGATGCTTACCCATTTGATGCTGACAATTACTTAGGCCCACTGTAATTTGTTACTCTTTGAAATATAACCACCGTTTCAGCCAGGCTGTTTTCCTCTCCTTCTCACTCCTGCCAGCACATCTGTGACTTCTTTGGTTTATGACTCCCACACCCTTGCCCGGCCATTCAGACCTCATACGTTCTTTAGGGTCCAGCTTGAGTCCCATTCCTGAGTATCTCCCTCAACTCAGCCTTCACTGTGCTTTCTTTTCTTGCAGACTTTATATGCCTTTTATTCCTGAAGGATCTTCTCTAGGAAGTTATAGGGCAGAGGAGCTGTTTTATACTGTTGTCTCGTGCAAGACACCTTTTGTTGTTGTTGGTCTTGTTAAGACTTCGTGACCGCCTCGGTGGACCTGCCCTGTACCTCACCTCTGCATCCCCTTCTTTCACTCTGGTTTCTAAAAAGACAGTGAGACTTTGTGAAAGTCTGTGGCGGTTTTTGTCCTATTGTGGTCAGCTCTGCATTCTGTGCTTACAATGCTGTTTCTAGTCCCTATTTTCCAGATAAAAATAACCCAGACCAACATGGCCTAAACTATTTTTAACTCCAGATACTGGGACAAAGGTCTGCTCTGAAGGTGAAATGAAGTTTTATGCCATTGCCTAGGCCCGCAGTCAGTTGATCAGTTTACAGATTGTGGTAGAATCCTGCCCATCCATGAATCTTGAGGGGACAATACCTGAATATCTTACTTCCCTCACCCCCACCAGTGGCATCAGAATCACCAAGGACCATGTGTCATTTCAGAACAAAGAAACACAATGGACATGATGTTGAAAGTGACCTCTCAAATGCTCTTCTGGATGACCTAGAAGAGAGAAGCTTGTGGCCAGCAAGCTGACACAAAGCTCAACGCCGATACCACGTGGTTGGCGTGCAGAGTAAAAATTTTCAAGAGCAAAATTATAAGCTTCTAAAATTATCGTAGTCTTGAATTGGCTTTAGAACTATAAGTTATTCAGACTTTCAGATATATTAAAGGAAATTTAAGAGTTATGTTTAAAAAAAGAGGACAAGATGAGAACTGTTTATGATCAGGAAACCTTTGGCTTTAACTGTATTCAAGCATTTAATCGACTTTGTGGGAACAGTTAATTTAACTGTTTAAAGAGGGCACCGGTAGTGCTGATGATAGAAACCGGACCGTGTGAGGTCATTTAAAATTGGCCTTGAAATGCATACAAACACTTTTATGCTCAAAAGAATTTCACATCCCAATTTTGCTTAATTTTTCTATTTGAAACGTGTTTTCATTCTCTCTGTACAAGTTTTTTAGTTGGTAAAGAAAATAGCCTGAGATTTAATATTTACTGCAGATTATTTATGGTTGTATTTTTGAGTGGTGACAACCCAGTGTATTTTGGAATCGAATTCCTTGAATAAAGAAAATTTCAGCTAAAAATTATATATGATAATAAATAGCATCCCTTTCCAAAAGCTTACAAGGTTTTTTCCAGGGTAATTATATATTAGTGGTTCTTAACTCTGTTTTGCTTCTGGGCCCATTTAGGAATCTAATGGAAGCTGTACCTTTTCACCCTAAAAATGAGCTTACACGCAAAATTTTGCTTATAATTAAGCCCATCCATAGTCTCTATATTAAGAACCCCTGTTATACGAAGAGTAAAACAAAAGGAAAATGTTTTTAAGCATTTCATGTCTGGTTATGGGAGAGCAAGGTTTCTGTGTTTACTCATTTGCTGTGCTTGCCCCATGTCTGTAGAACTGAGCTTTGTCCCCCCGTCTCACTACCCCCACAGCAGTCAACTTAAGTTAGAACCAGTTAAAAGGCTATATGTTACAATTTAAAACCAGTGGTGTATATGTACAGACTTCTGAAAGATGTTTGCCTTGTACAGTCTGCCTATAAAATGAAGCAAGTTAATTGGTAAGTACCATGACCTTTTTTTTTTTTTAAAGATTTTATTTATTTTTAGAGAGAGGTGAAGGGAGGGAGAAAGGGAAGAGAATGATTGGTTGCCTTTCACACGCCCCCAACCAGGGACCTGGCCCGCCTGTGCCCTGACTGGGTTGGGAATCAAACTGGTGACCTTTCAGCTTGCCAGGCGGTGTCCAACCCACTGAGCCACACCAGTCAGGTCTGAACCTTATTTTTAATTAAAAAGAATCTGTTGTTGCTTAGGCAGCTGGCACATAACCTTGGCACTGTGAAAAAAGAAAGTGATCACACTAAAAGGGCATCTCAAACTGAACTTCAGGTGGTGGTTTTACATCGTGAGTAATGAAGTAACTCGGACTGAGGGTCACCTTCATCAAAGGGTCTTTCTCTCTTCATATCCTCTCCCCCAGCAGAATGAAGTCAAATGGCAATAAATATTTTATTCATAACTATTAACTTAATTATTTAGGCACATTTTGAAATTTGGAACCTTTAGATGTTCATTTTATTTATTTATTATTTATTTTTTATGAGTTTATTTGAGCCAAACTGATGGCTTATGCCAGGGTGCAAGATCTCAGGTGCTGCTAGGTGTTCATTTTAAAAACTAGTCATGTATACAAATAAGTACCTATTTGAAAGGTTGGATCAAAACTCATACAAATGAGCTTATACTTATTTCATAGTTTTTACTTGCTTAAACATAGATTAGATGTTTTATAATTTGTTGCTATTACTTATTTAGTATTTCTTTTATTTACCATATAGTCTATATAGGCTATAACTTTAAAAACAAAATCCTAAAATTCTTTCCTAAAATAATATGGAATATTGGGGGGGGGTAGATAGTTTT
>VMDR010017883.1:0-19675 GCA_007922815.1 Macrotus californicus | reverse complement strand
AACTATGAACAATAAAGTGACAACAAACTCACAACTATCAACACCTGAACCTAAAAAAACCCCAACAACACTAAGCCAACAGCTAGAACAGGAACAGAATCACAGAAATGGAGATCACATGGAGGGTTATCATCAGGGGGGTGGGTGGGGAGAATGGGGGAAAAGGTACAGGGAATAAGAAGCATAAATGGTAGGTAGAAGATAGACAGGGGGAGGTTAAGAATAGTATAGAAAATGTAGAAGCCAAAGAACTTATATATATGACCCTTGGACATGAACTAAAGGGGGGGAATGTGGGTGGGAGGGGGTGCACAGGGTGGAGGGGAATAAAGCCGGGGGAAATGGGACACTGTAATAGCATAATCAATAAAATATATTTAAAAATAAAATAAAATAAATAAAATAGTTTTACTTCTGAGGGAAGGATTAAAAAAATTCTTCTTGGGCCCTGGCTAGTGTGGCTCAGTGGATTGAGCACCAGCCTGCAAACTGAAAGGCCGCTGTTTCAATTCCCAGTCAGGGCACATGCCTGGGTTGTGGGCCAGGTTCCCAGTTGGGGGTATGTGAGAGGCAACTGATTGATGTATCTCTCACACATTGATATTTGTCTCCTATTTCTCCCTCCCTTCCCCTCTCTCTAAAAATAAATAAAGAAAATTAAAAAAAATCCTTCTTGGGGTATAATGTGCTTCATACATCTGTAGCTCAATGTTTTCCATTGTCCTGAAAAGTTCTTAGTTATTATTAGGCCTTTAGATATCACTTCCACTTCATTTTTTTCTCCCCTCTCCTAGAACTCTTGTTGCATTTAATTAGACTTTCTCACTCTGTCTCTTACCTTTTATCTATCTATCTATCTATCTATCTATTTATTTATTTATTTTTATATTTTTTCTTTGGGATGGTTAATTTTATGTGTCAACTTGGCTGGGCTGTGGTGCCCAGATTCTTGATCAAACACCAGCTGGAAGTTGCTGTGAGGGTATTTTTTACCTGGGCTGACATTTAAATCATAGACTCTGAGTAAAGCACACCACCCTCTATTATGCAGGTGGGCCTCATCTAGGCAGTTGATGGCCCTAGGAGCCAAGATTGCATTCCCCTGAAGAGCAAGGAGCTCTGGCTGCAGACTATCTTTGCACTTGACTGAAACATCATCTCTGCTGCAATGTCCAGCCTCTCAGCTTGCCCTGCAGATTTCAGACTTGCCAGCCCCCATGATCATTGGAGCCAATTCCTTAAAATAAATCTCTTTTCTAGTAGGAAAATGAGCATCTCCCATTGGCTCTCTTCTCCGGAGAACCCTGACATCCTCTCTCTGTCTCTGTGCTGCATTCTCAGGGTCTTCTTCAGAATGACTTTCCAATTTACTAATTTCTGCCTCAGCTGTGCTTAATTTGCAACCAAATCTATCCTCTGTTGCACACATTGCTTTCTTTGTTTCTGAAATTCCCATTCAGTTTTTTTTTTCTTCCATCTCTCCCCCTACATTTTCCATCTTGTTTTCTATGTTGCTTTACCCTGTTGAGCATGGGTATATGAAAGCCTGTGTCCATGAACCCTGATGTCTGTCTCTTCCCATCATGTGTTGTCTGCTGGGTTTTGTTAAAGCGGTCTTGTCTCCGCCCATGCCTGCTTGTTTTTGTTGTACTTGCAAATTTTCTGTAGGATTATTTTGCTCTACCTCTTAGTAGGATCATCTTAATCTAAATTCAGGGGTTGAGAGGATTTCAAGCTGCTCTGTGAGCCCCAGAAGGGTCCACTCTCAGAGGGTTCATACCGAGTCCTGACCAACAGATTGTGCTCACCAGTCACCGCAGCTGCAGCCCCACCTGCTTCCTGAGCCCCTGAACCTCCCCTGTGGGCTCTGCCTTCCCTTCTGGCTCTCCCACACATCCCTTTTCTCATCCTCCAGGACTTTGCTCCGCTGTCACCCTCTCAGATCTTTCCTGACCCTCTGATTAGAGCGAGGGTCACTTTTTAATCTCCTCTTTACATTATTTTTCTATAAAGCATTTATATTTTGTTTGCTTGTCCTCCTGACCAGAATGTAATCACCCAGGGAGTATTGGTTTTTGACCATCTTATTCACTGCTCTATTCCCAGTGCAAAATGGTTGCGGGCACAGCGTACGTGATCAATACACATTTGTCATATGATTAAACGAGTGCCTGGCTTATGTTGACCAACTTCTTAATGTTTGGACAAACGAAATGTATTGACAGGGAAGTATTTTCCTTAGATTGTAAAATTCTCAGGAGCGACGTAATTCAGTTTGATATTCAGTTCTTTTGTGAAATAATTCTTTGAAATCATAGTAGAAATTAAATGAAACTTAATTAATATACAAATATTTTTAAAAACTCCCCAGAAAACTGACACAAGTTTTTTTCTACAATAAAAAATTTTTGGTAAACCATGGATTATCCAATTGCTTAGGGAGATCAGTGCTAATCTATGGAAATGTCTTATTAAATAGTTTTCTGGCGAGTCAAATTTTTTGATCTTCATGCAAAGATATTAGGATTGATTTTAGATTTTTCTAGCAGGATTTATACTAATTCCCCGCCCCCCCCCAACAAATTTCCTTCAAGGGCACAGGAGGATAAATTCCTACCTCCAGTGATTGTAGAACAAAGGAGCCTATCAGATATTTTTTTGACGCTCTTAAAAATTTATGAAAGATTTGTAGGCTATTCCATAATACATCTGTGTTTGTTTTAATATGCTAATACTGCAAATTACTTATCTGCATAAAAGGTTTGCTTCTACCCACTGGTATTTTGCAAGATACTATTAGTGATCATCAATAACAGAACTTTTTGCTGAATTAAAGAGACTTGAGATCACATATTAGATTCTACAGCTTAGTGTGACAATATTTTGGATGTTCAAACTCACACAAAGATGTGGATATAAACGGCAACAGGTCTCCACTGCACCTTAGAGGGAGGCGTCTGGAATGCAACAGGGAGGTGGTTCTGAGCAGAATTTACAGGCTACTGCTGGCAGACATTTCAATAAGTACCAAACCTCTCCCTGAAAAATTCAGTTGCTTATGAAACATGAGATCCGAAAAGTCTTCTGATACACTGGGTAGTCATTTTCACTAAGTCAGGAAAACATGTGTTGTGAAGAAAGACAGCCGAGGTTCCTCTCTATTTGTCACCGATCCTGTTATCTTTGTCACATGAACATAAGCCACAAGTCTTAACTCATGGTCCTAACATTCAGTTCCTTTGGCCTGACTCTCAAACTTCATTTTCATTGCCGAGACCTTGCCGTGGGCTGTAGAACTAACTGTAAGTTTAATCTTCAGTGTAGACTAAGAATGTTCAATACTAAAAATCATATACCGTTAATAGAAAGATATTATGTGTTCTATTCATATTCCCCCCTTTGCTGTGATTTTTTTCTTGATGAAGAAAAATAAAAACTAAGCTTTGAGGTTGAAAACTCAGACAGATCACACTCTCGGCCTGGTAGATCAAGATCCAAAGTCAACTTCCATTTCACTTACTCTTTTCTAAAAAGAGGAGTCTTTAAAGCACAGATTTTTATGGCCGTTCTCCCCTCTTCCCCACCTTATTGAACACACTGAGAAGGACCAAGGGCAAACTTTCAGGCAGGCTCCCTTCCCGAAACACAGCTCTGGCTAAAGAACTCGGGGTGCACGGCGGCCGTGACACGGACCTGGGTTCCTCAGGGTTTGCCCAGGTTTAGCCTGGTTTCTGCAGAATTGTTCATGTCCAGGGTGGGGCAAAATTAGGTTTATAGTCGTGCGTGTGGAAAACATGGAGTTTATTCTTGCGTTATTATTTATTAATTATTCTATTATTTTCCATACGAACAACTGTAAACCTACTTTTGCTTCACCCTGTATGTTGTTGGAGTGAGTGGAGAAGTGTCATTTTCTGAATACTTGCTTAGCTTTTCATGAACTTTTTCTTTTGGTTCTCACTACCATGCCCATGGGGCAATACTGTTGCCCTGATTTTATAATTTAGAACAATTTTATAATCTTGGGAATAAATTTTAGGCCCAACCCTCAGCCACACACTAAAAGCAGCTCTTCTTTCTATTTTTTTAAATATATTTTATTGATTATGCTATTACAGTTGTCCCATCTCCTCCCCACTCCCGCACACCCTGCACACCCCTTCCCCCCACACTCCCCCTCTTTAGTTCATGTCCATGGGTCATATATATGAGTTCTTTGGCTTCTACATTTCCTATACTATTCTTAACCTTCCCCTGTCTATCTCCTACCTACCATTTGTGCTTCTTATTCCCTGTACATTTTACCCCTCTCTCCCCACCCACCCCCCTGATGATAACCCTCCATGTGATCTCCATTTCTGTGGTTCTGTTCCTGTTCTAGTTGTTTGCTTAGTTTGTTTTTGTTTCTGTTTTAGGTTCAGTTGTTAATAGCTGTGAGTTTGTTGTCATTTTACTGTTCCTATTTTTTATCTTCTTTTTCTTAGGTAAGTCCCTTTAACATTTCATATAATAAAGGCTTGGTGATGATGAACTCCTTGAACTTGACCTTATCTGGGAAGCACTTGATATGCCCTTCCATTCTAAATGATAGTTTTGCTGGATAGAGTAATTTTGGATGTAGGTCCTTGCCTTTCATGACTTGGAATACTTCCTGCCAGCCCTTTCTTGCTTGTAAGGTTTCGTTTGAGAAATCAGCTGACAGTCTGATGGGCACTCCTTTGTATGTTACTGTCTCCTTTTCTCTTGCTGCTTTTAAGATTCTCTCTTTATCTTTCATCTTAGGTAGTGTAATTATGATGTGCCTTGGTGTGTTCCTCCTTGGGTCCAACTTCTTTGGGACTCTCTGAGCTTCCTGGACTCCCTGGAAGTCTATTTCCTTGACCAGATTGGGGAAGTTCTCCTTCATCATTTGTTCAAATAAGTTTTCAATTTCTTGCTCTTCCTCTTCTCCTTCTGGCACCCCTATGATTCTGGCACCCCTATGATTCGGATATTGGAACGTTTAAAGACATCCTGGAGGTTCCTAAGCCTCTTCTCGTTTTTTTGAATTCTTGTTTCTTCTCCATTGTGTTCTAGTTGAATGTTTCTTTCTTTCTTCTGGTCCACACCATTGATTTGAGTCCCATTTTTCTTCCCATCACTGTTGGTTCCCTGTACATTTTCCTTCATTTCCCTTATCGTATCCTTCATTTGTTCATCTAATTTGTGACCAAATTCAACCAAGTCTGTGAGCATCCTGATTACCAGTGTTTTGAACTGTGCATCTGATAGGTTGGCTATCTCTTCATTACTTAGTTGCATTTTTTTTCTGGAGCTTTGATCTGTTCTTTCATTTGGGCCTTTTTTTTTTTTTTTTTTTTTTTTTTTTTGTCTTGGCGCACCTGTTACGTATAAGGGGCAGGGCCTTAGGTGTTCACTAGGGCGGGGCAACCATGTTGCTGCGTTGTGACGCTGCTTGTGGTGGAGGGGTCTGAGAGGGAACAATGTCGCTTGTTCTGCTCTCTGCCAGTTTTTAGCCATTTCCCCCACTACCCACAGTCAAATTGTGCCCTTCTGGTGCTGGTTCCCGGTGGAGGGCTTATGCACGCTCCAGGACCCTGTGGGTCTCTCCAACGAACTCTCCTGTGAGGCTGGGAGTTTCTCCCACTGCCGCCGCCTCAACCCCCACAGGTGTTTTCAATCAGAGGCTTTGAGGCTTTATTTCCCCGAGCTGGAACTCTGGGTTTCGGGGTCTGTCTTGCTCCCTGGTTGTTCCTCCCGGTTTATCCTCACGAGGGAGTGGGACACCCGGTCCACGGCCACCACCTCTCCCGGCCAGCCGCGCCTTTCCCCGGTCCGCCAGCCACCGCCCCGACACGCGAGTCCTCTCCGCTCCTCCTACCAGTCTGTATGTATGTTTCTTAATTTCTTGGTTGTCGGACTTCCATACAGTTCTATTTTCTGTCAGTTCTGGTTGTTTTTTGTTTTAAAATTTGTTGTTGTTCTTCTTTTGGTTGTGCGAGGAGGCACAGTGTGTCTACCTATGCCTCCATCTTGGCCGGAAGTCCCCTATCTTTCTATTTTCTGTTTTGGATAATCTGGCCTGAGCCAGAAGCAGTCAGTCACTGCAGCAAGCATAGCTCTGCCAGCCCCACTCTCTGCCTGGAGCGGTGGTTGAGTCCGTGCTTCCTCAGGACACCTGTCTGGTTCTGTAGAGTAGTGCCAGCAGCCCCTCAGAGAGCACCCCTGTCCAGGCAGGAAGCTGCCTCAGAGGTGTGGTGTTTTCCTGCGGCCCCGGATGAGGCTTCCACATGCTCCAGTCAGTGCCAGGAGTCTTCCATGGTCCTGCATGTGGACAGCCAGTGGTCACAGTGGAGGATTTACCTTCCAAAACTGCTCCTTCCTAGTGATCATAGAACTTGACCACTTCCACGACCATGTGACTCCTGATCCTCACAACTGGCTGTACTAGGGGCCTGGGGTGGCCATCCCCATTTCGTGGTGGGGACACTGAGACTCTGATAACATGGGTGGCATGGGAAGCTTGGAGTAGGACGGGGAATTGTGCTTCTGACCCAGAGCTCACTGACTTTCTCCACTGCTTGTGAAATCTGCTTCCCCAGTGCGTGCTAGTATCCAGCCAATGTGGAGAACACAGGGGCCCCGGAGTCCAGCACCCCACCCCGGGCAGCCAGGTCCTGTGCCATTCATATCCCTTCCTCCAGCCTCGCACCTACCTGGCCCTCCATTGGAAAGGCTCCTGCTGATGGGTGAGTTGCTGTCCTGTTGGACACATTCATGATTATTCATTTTTATTTCCACTGGGCACCGTGGATACTGCAGCTAAAGTGGCACCAGGATGTGTTGATGTGCTGTGTGCCTCCTCTTGTACATTCTCTGAAATGTGGCTCTTCTCACATTCAGAGATTTGCCCTGAACTTCCTTCTTTATTTAAGTTTTGGATTGCTGTAATTTTGCTCCCTGTCTTAAATAGCCATTGGCCAAAATGGATAAAATCTGCCCAATTTGGCCCCTTTGGGGCCTGCTTGTGCTAGCCAGCTGATGGGAGGGGTGTGTGTCTTTGAGGACGAGTTCTCTTACCGCTGAGGAGGGGCCGGTTGTGCTGGTAGGAGGTGGGCAGCTGGCCGATGTCCTCGGTCCTGTGGCTCATGACCCGGCAGAGGTGGCCAGTGTGGTGCAGGCTGCCCACGATGATGCTGTGCAGGTACACGGGCTCGATGAAGTGGCAGAGGAGGGCACCCTGCAGCCCCAGCACGTTCCACCTGGGGAGAGAGGGAGGGGTCAGTGTGTTTGCTCTCCTGGGTGAGGATGGGAGGGGCAGCCTCGCAGGGCCCCCAGGAAGGCTCCAGCTGGGCCTGTTGTGCGAGGTACCTGTGCCTTTTTCCCTCTGCTCTGCTCCGAGGTGTCACTGTCCCCACCGTGCAGACTGACAGGAGCCATCGGCTTTGCTGCTGGTGATCTGAGTTTCCTAACTGCCGGGGACAGGGTCTGGTGCATTTTAATAAACATGGCCTCCTTTTCTGGAAATGGATTGTTAGATGCACTAGAAGCTACATATTCTCTCAGAGACTTAAAATTAGATTAAAAGAGATAAAAGACACTCAATCCCTGAAGTGAATCTTTATTTTTCTTTATAGTTAGTTGGGAAATATCAGAAATGCAATTTGTTCATTTCATTTTAGGGAAAATATTCTGTTCCCTTGCTGTGTCCTCGGCAGTCTGTGTGACCCATAGTGCTGGAATTAAGTGACATCAGTGTGACCTTGTTTCGCTCTGGGGTGGTTTTAGATGCCAGATCAGAGATGAAGGGTGAGCCCATTTTCTCTGACATAAATAAGCTCTGGCTGAGTGTTTTTGATTCTTCAAGCAAAGATGACAGGGGCATTTTAAGACTTTCCCCCCTGCATTTTGGTGGTAGAAGGTCACAAGTATCTGATACTTGAGTCGGCATTCTGTGGTTTCTACTCTGAATAACGTGTTTAAACCCAAGTGCCGTCAGCGGTGAGCATTATGCAGCTAATTTCTTACATCATTGTTCTCTTCATTAATTAACATTTCTCCACGTTAGAGCGGTTATTGTGGTGCCTCCACGCTGCACGTTTCTTTTCATGATTAATAAGGAGTCATTACATTTCCTCTTTCCCGAAGCAGTCAATTAACACAGAACCCTTTCCATTAATTACTGAGTGTTCACACCAGCACGCCCTACCTGGAGAGCAATCTGCTCCGAGAACCTGCGACACCAATTGCTTTAAAAAGTTCTCTTTAAATTTTATTCCGAAAACACAAGCAATTTAGCTGGCGACATTAATCTGCCTCGGAAGCATCGTGGTGAATGAGAAGCATCTTTCAATCTCATGCAAGAAAAAGCAGCCATCTGGCTGGTGAGGCCAGCGCGCCTCCCGCTCCCCCTGTGCCAACGCGGGTCGTTAAAGTAATGTGTTCATCTACATAAAACTCAAATGGAATATCAAAGGTAATATTTATATACAAACAATTTAGTCCTATGATTTAAACAGTCATTGGTTTTATGAGACATTTACTTTATCAGACTTGCATAGCTTCACTTAAAATAATGGTCATTTCGGTAAGTCCTGTCCTTTCCCTCAGAAAGGAACAGGAGGGCTTGCCCTCCTCATAGTTGGAATCTTTTTCTTTAAAGGTTTTATTTATTTATTTTTAGAGAGGGGAAGGAAGGGAGGGAGGAAGAGAGGAAGAGAAGCATCAATGTGTGATTGCCTCTCGTGCGCCCCCTACTGGGGACCTTGCCCCCAACCCAGGCACGTGCCCTGACTGGGAATCAAACCGGTGACCCTTTGGTTCGCAGGCCAGCATTCAATCCACTGAGCCACACCAGCCAGGGCTGCATAGTTGGAATCTTGCCAAAGAGTAAATGTCAGAACGTTTTGGAGGAGCAGACATTTCTGAAGGCAACAGATATCGGGGACCCCGTCATTTGGCAATACCATTTCTGCGGGGACCTCTGTTTTCACCTGCACAGCACAGTCTGATGTGGTGACCTGGGCTCTGCGGGCGAACTCAGTGAAATCCCCACAGGGAGTCTCTACTGTCTGCCAGGCTTTTCTGGAAGGAACGACACCCACGTGTCCGAGTTGTGATCATGGGATTTGGCTCCTTTCCTTAAATCAGACACCAGATTTCTGGGCAGAATAAAGGACAGACCAAAAAGTGAGGAAAAATTCAACAAAGTCACCTTTTTGGTATTTTGCATACTTTCTTTTTAGATTTGAAGAGGCTGGACATGTATGCCAACAACAACAGGACATTTAGCTATAAGTCTGCTTCACTGTAAAAGCCCTTGGTATTTGTTTCCTAAGTGTACGCTTTGTTTCACCCCAAATAGGCTTTCTGGAACTTGTGTATATTGACGAGAGCAGGTTTTGTGACAGTGAAGGGCCTAGATGTGGAAGGCTTGCAGTCATGATGCTAAGTCACCAGTGGTGACAAAGGACTCTGGGGTGAGGATCTAAGCAGGTGTCTTAATGTATCTCAGAGAGTTAGTGAAGTTTTACCACCTCTTATCAATTAAAAGCAGGGAAGTGGATGTTTCTCCCAATGGGAAGAAAGCGCTTTCTTGAAAGAAGCTCCATCCTGAACAATAAAATCAGCATCTCTAGAAGAGGCATCGCTGTGCTTTAGGCCACTCGTGTATCGGCTTTGAGCAAAACCTCTGGAGCATATTTGAGTGGTCCTGATTCTATGGGATTGTCTAAAGACAAATAATTTCTATATCTGGTTTTTTGCTAATAACCTTTACAATCAAGAGGAAATCAACGTTCTCCTTGCCTGGCTCTAGGAGTTTAAGGTTATTCAGCAAACATGATCGATAAAACCAAACGCCTTTCCAAATATAAACTGCAGAATTTTCAGCATTCAGGAGTGAATGGGAAAATATCTCTCCTTTTGTTCAAACAGATGATATTACTGCAATGTTGACAGAGAGCAAAAAATGCCATGTCTAGTTTCCAATATAGATAATCCCTAAATAAATATATTTTTGTCTGTTTGTCAATCACTGAAATACCAAAGATAAGTGGGGGAGAGATCTTGGGAAAAAGCTGCCTTTCTTTTTTCTTTTTTTAAATCCTCACTCGAGGACACATTCATTGACCCTAGAGAGAGAGGGAGGGAGAGAGAGAGAGAAACATCGATCGGCTGCCCCTGCAAGAGCTCTGACTGGGGATCGAATCTGCAACCCTTTGGTGCACAGGACGATGCTCCAACCAGCTGAGCCACCCAGTCAGGGCAAGCCTGCTTTTATTTAACCAGGAGAAGCAATCTCTTTGCTCAGTTCAAACCTTGGCCTCAAGAGTCAGTGGAAACAACCACAGGGAGAGGCCCTTCTGCAGACACCACCACCCACTTGTGCCTGCGATGCAGGCAGAGAACAGTGCTTACCGGTGCATGTTCTGAGTGGCGGCTGTCCCTGTCTATTGTTTTTGCCACTTGACATGACCCAGAAAGGAAACGTAACTCGCTAAAGTTACAGTGAAGTCTGTGGTGCATCGTTCAAGTACCATCAAAAATATATACTTAACCTAGCATAAGAACAGACACAGAGCTCAAGGGAACAGAATGAAAAACTCAAACCCTAAGAAACACGATAAGGATCTCATGTCCAGCAAGAGCCCACAGCACTGGTTTCCAACTTTGGTGCATGTTGGGCTCATCTGAGAACCTGTGGGAATCTCCTGGTGCCTGGTTTCCCCACGACTTGGGGTTGGTCTGGGGGACAGCATGGGCCAGTGTTTTCAGGGTCCCCAGGAGATTCTCCTGGGAGCCAAGGCTGAGATATGCAGCAAAGCACCCAGTGCAGATTTCAGAGTAAGAAAATTAGGAGGAACCCAGGTCCAGGCAGAAGTCCGCTGAGCTGTCCTTGACCACCACCTACCCCTCTAAGTCTCCTGCCAGTCCTCTGACTCTGGGGTGGGCTGGCAGATGGTTCTAATGGTCTCCACACTGGCCGCATGGCTGTAACAGTGACAGAACTTCTCCGTCAGTCAACAGCCTCCATCAAATGACATCTCTCATTGAGAAGACTGAGTTCTGGGGGTTGATACTGTCCCTTCACCGCTCTCCCACCCTCATTTTCACAATTTCTCCCCTCACTGCTTTGACCAAGATGGGAAGTAATGCCAAGTCAGAGGCAGTTTTGCAAAATGGCCCATCCTGTTTCCACTCTCTTGATAACTTCCCTTGGGCCTTTTTAAGTAAAAGAGAAAACCAGCATCCCTTTCACTATACAATGTCACTGCTAGGAATTCATCCCATGCATACTCTCAATAAAAGGCAAGGATGTGTGTGTGTGTGTGTGTGTGTGTGTGTGTGTGTGTAATATATACATATCGCAAAGCAAACAAAACGAAAAACTGGAAATAATCAAATCTCTTAGTAGGGAATGGTTAAATAAATTATGGTACATTCACAGAAAGCATGCAGATATAACTGCCCGCAGCCCGCCTGCCTCTGGAGGCACGAGTCACCAGGTTCCCAGGTGCCCCTGCTCTGCTGGCCCGACCCCCTAGCTGAGCCCTGTCTGGGCTGGACTGCTCTTCTGTCCCATCTGCCATCCTGCCGTGTCTCTCTCCTCACTTCTTCGTAGGCCACGAGCTGGCCAAGTTCGGGTATTGCCATCACCACAGGAACCATGTGTGTATCACCCAGCCCTCACTCACACTGCCGCCTCCAGTATCATCTCCTCTTGGATCCCAGCCACTGTGCCCTGCGGGATCCCCTGTAATCTGTGAAGGGAACCCTGGCTGCTGGTCAGCAACCTCATGCCAGCCGTGAGTGTGCACCATCTTGGAAGTGAGTCCTCCAGCCCTGGGGAGCAGCCACGGGTGCTGAGATACTCTGCACACCACGAAGGTTTGCAACAAAACAAATGGCCTCTTCCAGGCCGCTGAGCTTCGGGGTGGCCTGTCTCACACGGTCGATGGCTGGTGTGGAGCCTGTTACATTTCTGAGCTGATCCGTGGCTCCCAGGACCTCCTCAGGAAGTTCATATATGTCACGGCAGCGAAAACCGCGTGTACAATACAATGTGTGGGTGGGTGTTGGTATTGACAGTGAAGCAGGGGGTGGGTACCCAGGAAACGTGGGTTGTTCTGCAGGTGGCCGGTTGGGGTCAGTGTGATGTTGGGCCGCTTCAGGCTGGTTTTGGCTGAAAGAGATCACTTCCATTTCCCACACTGTCTCATTTCTCTTCTCTAAATCCTACCTCAGAAACGTCTCCTCTCTTGGCAGGACCTCTCTGGCTCAGCCTACCCCCCACACACTGGTAAAAGCGAGTATTCTTGGAGGACCAACAGCACAACTCGTGCCTAGGCTGTCACTGTCATGCTTCTTGTTCCCAGGTCCTGTCATTCCTGCCTCATCCCAGCCTCCCCCATGGGGTGCAGCCCTCTCAGGGGAGGCGATGGTGGGGGTCACGCAGGGCACAGAGAGTCTTGGCCATTTGTTGCAGAGTTTGTGGTCTGGGGAGGGGACCCACACCACCTGCTCTGGCTGCTTCAGAGCCCTGGGCCCTTGGCCTGCCCTCAGAGGTGCTGCGTTGGCCTCTTCATTCCTGGGGGACAAACCCTACTTACCCTAAAGGATGCCTTTCTATTTCTTTTGTGAAGATGGAAGCCGTGAAAACAAGCCACCCAGGCTCTTGTCCATGGCTATTTCTCCTTCCCTGTGACCTCCACCCTGTGGTCCCCACCACGTCCTGCTGATGTAATGGCATTGCTGAACTGTCTGTGCGTTTCCTCCCGTTGTCCTTCAGGCCACTCTGCTTTCCTGTTAATGTTTGTGTTGTCTCTCACTGGAGTAACTAGGTCGCTAGCTTCCACTCTGCAGAAATGGAGCCTTTGCTGGGTCCTGGTGGGAGGCAGGTGGTAGGCAGTGAGCTGTTGCCTCAGACCTCATGGTAGAGCAGGGTAACAGGTAGCAGACACAGCGATATTAATTGTTGCTAGTACTTTTATATCAGATATTATTGAACTTATCCTTCACTGCTTTCATCACTAGAGATAGTATATGATTTAACTTAAAAGCTGTGAGATTACCACAAAGTCTTTGGTAAAAAAAAAAATAGAGAGTAAAAAGCTGATTAAACAAGCTGTGAACATTTTGGCCTGGGTGTTTGGGAAGAGCAGTTGTTTTATACGGAGCTGCATTTTGAGATTGGAAAGATGAGTAAGAGTCTCATCTGATTTCGGGAGAGCTGGCAACACGTTAGAGACAAGGTGGCTGCCAGTAAATCAAGTGTCAGGGTCTCCCCGGCAGGCTGGTGGCAGAGAGGAGGGCCTCACCTTGCGAGGACGGGGCGCGGCAGTCGGTGCCATCAGGAGAAACTCTTCACAGCCTGAAATCTAAGTTCAGAGCCAGGCAGTGCTGTGGTCCCCAGAGAGCAGCTGTAGTTTTTACAGCTCATTATTATGGAGAAAGTTTTAATCTGCTAATTTAAAGACCCATTGTGATCAATAAATGCTCAGGTACATAAAATTAGAAAGCATGTCTAAAGGAACATTAGTTCCAGAAGGTTGAGATTTTTATATGCCACTCAACTTTTGATTTCTAGAGACAAAAGCCAGAAGCACCTCCCTGGTTTTCCCCATCCTTCGGGAGACTGGTGTTTGCCTGTTAGTGGGGTGTAGGCTGGCCTCTCACGGAACGGCGTCTGCAGAACGGGGCACGACAGTGATGTTTGCCGTTGCCTGTGTCCTTGTCTCACGGAGGCACGGGACATGGCCGGTTGTACGCCTTTGAGCGCAAGGACAGTGGGACCACCGTCACTTTGATGTACCGCCTAGTGTAGTTCTGTAGTTTTGAAGGTTAATTTTCACTGATGTGGTGACACAACCCATTTTCTGCAGTTTTGTTCCATCTTCACCAGGTGGTGGTAATGGTGGCATTTTAGGAAGAGATTTTACTATGACTTTTTCTTGTTCTATGATTTTCCAAAGATTAAATGACTTGGGCTTAGTGAGTAGCATCTCTCACCCGGGGCAGCCATAGCACAGCACCACAAACAGGGAGGCTTCAAACAACAGACGTTTATTCCCCCACAGTTCTGGAGGCCATGAATCTGATGTCAAGGTGTCAGCAGGGCTGTGCTTCCTCTGGAGGCTCCGGGGAGGATCAGCACAGGCCTCTCTCTAATCTTCCAGTGATGGTGACCGTCCTTTGTGTTCCTTGGCTTGTAGATATGTGGCTCCACTCTCTGCCCCCATCGTCACATGGCCCTCTGCTTCTCTTATAAGGTGCATGTAGTTGTGTTGAAAGCCACCTGAATAACCTGGCATAAACACCTCCTCTTGCTATTCATTACTTAGTATACTATCTTGTATATAAGGTCATTGTCACAGGCTCTGGACCTGAGGACATGGGCATATCTTTTGGGGGCCACCATTCAGCCCAGCACACCCACCATGGTCCAACAGGTAATCTGCCCCATCTCCTGTTTATGAGAACCTACTGTTTACCCTCCACCATGGGCTCCATTCTCCACTGTGGGGAGTAAGTCCTGAGTATGTATGTGGAGATTCGGGGAAAAGCTTTGTACAAAGATATCATGGAAATGTTACTTACAGGAGCAATCACTTGGTAACATTACAGATATCCAGCCACAGGAAACTGTGCTGAAGGCATATGAATACAATGTAATATACAATGTTATAGATATAATATGAAACACAATGTTATATACAATGTTGTAGACACAATATGAGACACAATGTATTATAGATACACTAGGTACAATGTTATACATAATACAAACACAGTGTGAGATATAATGTTGTATACTAGATACAATGTGACACAATGTTACACACAATGTTATAGACACAATATGAGACACTATGTTACATGCATTAAGTTGCTTATTATTTTAAAAGAAGCCATGATTGTAGGTAAAACAATGGCTTGTGAACAAACTGTTATAAGCAGCAAAATCCTGACAACAGGAAAAAAAGTGCATTTAGGATAAAAGATTAGTGCAAATATTGCAAAAGTTGACTGCTATTTTCTGTGACTATTGGGATATTGGTTAGTTGGTTACTTCCTACTTTCCAGCTTTTTCTAATTTTTCTTTACTGTGTTTCACTTTTTAATGGGGGAACCTTCACATCTGTGATGCCACCCACTTCAAGCTGGTTTTCCAGCAGTGATGAGTTGATCTCCTAATACTGTTTCCATTGTCCCCCTGTCATCTGGATTACCTTCAGGGGCATGTAGGGCTGTCTGTGACCATGGGGACTTTGTGGTCTTGTTCAGTTGTTGCTGCAAAACCAGTTCACCCATAAGGATCACTTCCCCTACTTGGAGCATTTGAACTGGCTTTTATCTTCAAAGTGGTATTTTGCTCCAGGGTTTTAACTAAAATTTCTTTTGGACTAAAAATCTAGAAAGAAGTTATTTCACTATCAAAAGACTTTCATGGCCTAAGAATTTTCCTGGTAATTCCAGTGACTATGTTCAAAAGAAAATAAATCAGATTTTGTTTTCTGCTATATTCAATATCAAAATAATTTTTAAAGGAAGAAAAAGTTAGCTGGTATATCCCACTTCAAGATTCTGGGGTGCTTTTCCCATCAAAGGGGGAGAGAGAGCTCTGGCTGCAACTCAGGATGTTATGTTCACGTGTGATTTTCAGCTTTGGGTGTTCGGGCTCTGAGTGGCACCGCCAACCTCCTGCTACATCGTGATGTCCCAGACATTGCTTCCAGAGGAGCTGAGTGTGACATCACTTGGGTAGCCTGGGGACCTACTTGCTTTCTGACCAAGGCTTTCAAGAAAACAGACATCATTAGCTGTGCTAACTAGTGGACATACCTGGCATATCACAGGTTTTCCTGAGCCTCAGGTCCTGTGTCTTTGAAACGAGTTGAGCAACAATGACATTACTGTAACAGCAACGGTCCTTTTCACCTTGGAGAGTCACCTTGAGTATTAGACTTAGGGAAATTGGAAACACTGTGAAAATTTGAGTCTGCAGGTGCAGCCTCTGCCCACACTCAGGGAGTCCTGGGTCTGGCACCTAGTGAGTGCTCAGCCTATGTGATTTCTTCTTACTTGCCGTTATGGCCAGGTGCTATCCCTCCACCATCTCAGACCACAAAAGCTCTATCCTCCCATTCTGTGAGCACTCGTAGCCCTGGGGATACAGGTATCTCCACAAAAGGGAGTCTCTCAGTCCTTCTGCCAGGTGCAGGTCCCCTGTCTCTCGACTGGGGTGCAGGGCCAGCCTTTCATGTTTGTTTCCTCTTCTGTGGAGCAGGGTATTTCATCCCTATCTTCCATTGGCTTATTCTGATCAGCATAGGCAATGGACAGGTACAGTCCCCCCTTCCAGAGAAGGTGCTCTGACCTGCACATTCAGTGGTGGGAAGCCTCTTATGATTACAGGACACTTATCAGGTTACAGGGCTGGATCTCTTCCATTGCTTCCAGGCTGGTCTCTATAAACTGCACTCAACATTCTTGAAATGTTCCTTATGTCTCAGGTTGCTTATGTGACTGTCATGCCTGTGGGAATCTTCCCAGGCCCTGCAGTGCTTTCTAGAACCTTGATGAGGCACAGAGGTGCACAGGACTTGGGCTGTCTCTCTTGGAGTGTCATCTATTAGGGAGACGAGGTGTAAACCAGGTGAATAGCTACAGAAGATGAGATTCTTATCTGGTGGAAACAGTCCTTTGAGGCCAATGGTGAGTAATCAGTGACATTCTTGGTGCAGAGGCAGGTGGGACCTTGAGAAGCTGCACAGGATGGGGTCCTGCCATTATGAGGGGAGTGTCTCCACGTGAGGCTGAACCCTGGTCCCTGAGAGGAGTGGAGGCAGTTCAAGTAGATCGTGGAGAGCAGGTCCAGTGACAGCTTAGGATTTTCCTTGAATGAGGAGGAAAGTTGCCTATGGACAGAGGGGTGTGTGCAAGAATCTCCCATGTGCTCATGTGGGCTGACCCTCTTATTTACGATGGAGTGAAACTAGTTCATTAAATGATTCCCAGAGAAACTTAAATAAAAGTCTTTGTGAAAAGGCTGTGTGAACCAGTGCTCGGGGGTGGACCTTTGAGACAGGGTTCTAACTGAGAAAATGAGCCCCACCAGCCAAGCCCGTCACTCTTTTCTGTCACCTACTTTCCTGTGGACTTGCGAGTGTTCTGTAGCTGCGGGTTCTACAGTGTCCGAAAGCCAGTGCAGGGAGGACCAAGGGAACGATAGCTGGAAACATTAGATGACATACATGGAAATGGGAAAAATTACCCTATCGATGGAACTCTAGGAAGTTTCTTCACAATGTTTTATGGCTCATTTAAATCACTGTAAAAATTTCAGGGTTTCTATACATGTTTTACTGTAAACCTGTCTTACTACTGACATTATAAAATGATACCAATTGTTATTCATGGAATTCTGTACTCAGAAGAATGCCTGTTGTGGTCTAATTTATATTATTACTTAGGAATTATTGATCCAAACAGTGAGAACTGTGCATTACTTTTTTGATGTGTAGGTGGGAATAGCAGAGCTGTGTTGGCTGTTGGATCTTTTGATACAACCAGTTCCAGTTAATTTTTCACTGATATCAAAGTGGGTTTGCAGCCCACAGAGAATTACAGCCCTGGCTGGTGTGTCTCAGTGGACTGAGCTCTGGCCTGCGAACTGAAAGGCTGCGGATTTGATTCCCAGTCAGGGCACAAGCCTGGGCTGTGGGCCAGGTCCCCAGCTGGGGGCGTGCGAGAGGTAAGTGGTCATGTATCTCTCACACATTGATGTTTCTCTCCCTTCTCCTCTCCCTAAAGTAAGTAAATAAGATCATTAAAAAAAAAAGAGATTTACAAATCTGCGTAGTGTGGATGCACCTTCTCTACCTTAACTAAATATAAGGTTTTATTCATTTACTTCATTTTAATACATCAACGTCACATGAAATAAGTGATGAAGCAGTCAGCCTAACATTTCTGTTTCCTGGCTGCTGAAATAAAACTGCATGCATTACGGCAGAAATTTGTTTAAAGGAGAAAATTTTAAATCACTACATATATAGGGCTGTGGGTTCCAGGCAACAGTGTGGCAAGATCCTTGGATGTTTCCTGGGAAAGAAAACGGGTAGCGATAGTTGGTTACAGACACACTGTAGTATCTATGGGCAGCACACATAACTGCTTAGCGTTGGCAGCTGAGAAGGGCAGACATCAGGATGTTGGCAGAAGACACTGATTCCACCTTTCCAACGCTGTCTGCAGGGGCGCTGAATGGTTAGTTTCAGTTTCCAGGTGGGGCTCGGTCCTGCCACATCATCACATTTCACATTGTCCCCGTTCTGACGAGGGGAGGTTTCCTTCACCCAGTATTTCCTGAGCGCCGACCATCCATCTATGCGGTGTTTGTGTCACGTGAGGGGTGCTGAGAAGTGCAGCGTTTGCTGCCTCAGGCAGATGGTAAGACTGGAAGTCAGAAATGGCCTCTGTCTTCCCTTGTGCTCACCTTCAGTGATCAGTACAAGCCTCGATCCCACGCATTCACTAATAAACACGTTGTGTTCTCAATGGCCAGTGTCACATCAGCAACCAGGACAGCCGTCAGCAGTCAGCCCCCTCTGGCACTGGGCTGTCTCTACCACTTGACAGAGCGTCACTGACATAGCTGTGGGGGGTTAGATGCCATCACGGCCACATGCCAGGACAGCTTTTCTTGCACTCGTTCCCGGGTCCACTGCCCGCTGTTCCTCGTGTCCTTGATCAGCCCTCACTCTGCCTGTGTGTGCAAAGTGCTGATGGGACGTGGGAACTGGAGCTCACTGGGAGGGGGACTTTCTCAGGAGGAAGGAGCCGGACTCAGGTGGGAGGGTAAACTCCTCAATCCTGAGCCTCTCATCTTGGTGGTCAGGCACCGGGGCCCAGCCCACAGTGGGGTTTTGAAGGGACGACATGTCCTAGGGGACTGGAGGGAGAACAGTGACCCCCTGATTGATCTCAGTGGATGTGACTTTGCCCGGTGGTACAGAGTGAGGCCACAGATGCCTATGGAGAGCCTGGATGAGCACGGCAGGCTCTCAGGGGGGCCGGGTTAGAAAGGAAGTCCACCACTGCAGTTCTTGGAGTGTGCTAGGGTTCGGGACTTACTTCTTAGGATGAGAAAGTCGAGCTGATGTGATGACAGCATGGTCAGTTTCAGGTAGAGGATGCAGGGACGACAGGGAGGCACGTGGTGGCGGAGGCCCCAGAGAAGCAAGAGGCAAGGATGGAGCCAGAGGACAAGAAATGGGATGACAGATGGATGTGTTTCCATCTGGTGAGGGAGAGCTGGAGGCAGGTTTTCACCTGTGGCTTCTGTTTCCCCACAGAGGCAGGATATGGGCCATCTACCCCTCTGGATGCCTTTCCTAAGAGGTCACAGCTGTTTTTCTCTCCAGTATGTGAGTTAAAGGGGTCTCGTCTAGTCTAGTCCCACTGTCCTCCTGTCTTCTGCCCTCACACACACCAAATCCTGAGCTTCTGATCTATGAATTTGCTGTCTCCTGGGAGAGGAGAGATGGCAGAGCAATCTCAAACCCCTTGTTTTCAGACTCTGTGCACACAGGCTTAACGCCTCTCATGACAGTGATGTTCAGTGACAGGTTGGTAACAGCTGGTTCTCAGAAAAGGAAGGAAAGAAGGAAGG
>VMDR010017882.1:0-19678 GCA_007922815.1 Macrotus californicus | reverse complement strand
TATCTTCTGCCAATTTGGGGAATTTTAAGCCATTATTCTTCAAATAATTTTCCTGTAAAATTATTTCACTTCCCCTCTGTTTCTTAAACTCTGATAATGCAAATGTTAGATATATTAGTACTGTTGTACAGTTCCCTGAGTCTCTATTCATTTTTTTAATTCTCACTTGAGGGCATGTTTATTGATTTTAGAGGGAGGGGAATTTTAGAGAGAGAGAGAGGGAGGAAGAGAAAAACTGATGTAAGAAAGAAACATTGATCTGTTGCCCTTTGAATGCACCCCAATCTAGATCTGAACCCACAGCCTCGGCATGTGCCCTGACTGTGAATCAAACTTATGACCTTTTGGATTATGGGAAATGCTCCAACCAACTGAGCCACATTGGCGGCCGAAATTCATTTTCAACTTCTTTACACTCTCTTTTGCTCAGATTGAATACTTTTTTTAATCTGTCTTCAAGTTTATTGACTTTCCACTGTGATTCTCATTTTGCTATCAGTCCCACCCAGTGGATTTTAAAATTTTATATATTATGTTTTTAGTTATAAAATCCCCATTTTGTTCTTTCGTGTATCTTCTATTGTTTTGTTGATATTTCTATCTTTCATTTATTTCAAGAGTATTTACTCTGCCTTATTAAAGTATTTTAAATTTTATTTTTCAATTACAGTGTACATTCAATATTACATTGTATCGGTTTCAGGTATAAAGCATGGTGGTTAGATAATCACGTACTTTACAAAGTGTTTTCCCCGATATTCTCAGTACCCAACCGGCACTGTATGTAGTTATTATAGTATCATTGGCAGTATTTTTATAATGGCTGCCTTAAAGTCTTTGTCAGATAATTCCAACACCTGTGTTATCTCAGCATTTGCTGCTATTGTCTTCTGTCACCTAAACCTATATTTTTTCTGGTTCTTCACATGTCAAATAATTTTGTATTGCATCTTTATCATTTTTAACATTTTCCTAGGAGACTATGAGTCTATATGAATCTTATGGAGGATGTTGATGTGGCTGTTTTAGTAGGTAGTCAATCAGATGCATTCAGGCTGATGTTCAGATTGCCTTCTGTGGCTTGTGGTTTCAATGCTGGTTTCTTTGTAGAGCTATGTGAATGTGTCAAATGTGTGCTCCACCATATGAGCAACTCGGGACCTAGATAGTAACCCGTAATCTCGGTTCTCATAGCCTTTGGTGTACGTTTAGGATTAAGATTCATACATGCATTACTTGTTGGTAATCTTGAGAATTCATAAATAATATGTTGAGGTCTAGGCTCCTTTCCTGAGTTTCTTCCTCACTGTGATTACCATAGTACTTTCAGACTTCCTGAGGTTCTCCTTTTCTCTGGTCAGGGAGCTGGAGCATGATTACCTTGTTCTGTCATGCACTTCTTGTGACTATCTGCTAAGCCAGGTGGTGGAAGAACAGAGAGAGGAAAACAGTAATGGGAAAAGAGCTCAATCCTTGTGGGACCATGACTTCTTTGGTCATAGAGGACTATTCTCCTGCTTCAGAGTAGTAGGTTTCTGTGGGTCTGTCCCCTCTTCCACTGCCATTGTGGACACTGCAGACACCACAGGGTTACATGGAGGCTGGAGTTCAAGAGGATAAGAAAAGATCTAAGTGAAAAATCAAAGAACAATGAGAGACTCCTCCATTCTATCTAAGTGTGAGGCTACTTCATTCCTGTCCCTCCATGCACAGCAAGAGGGCTTCTCCCGGAGCTTTCTGTCTGCTCCGATCCTCACCAGTTTCAGGTTTCCTTGCTTTCATGTTTGAGGATACAAGAAGAAAACGATTGTCAACACATCCCAACTCAATGACACATGCTGGTTTTCTTTGTCAATTACCCTGTTACTGTGTTCTTTCCTGAGTCGCTGAATAGCTACCCCCCTGCATTCTTTCCAGATTTTATAGCTGCACTCAGTGAGAAAGTCAGTATGGAAGATGCATAAAATTGAACCCACCCCTAGATTTTTATCACTAGCAAGCCCTTTTTCTTCTCCAGTTGCAATCTAAATCCAGTATAATTTGGGACTTGTTTCACCTGCAATATACTATCAGATGCAATAGATTGGCCAGAGGCTAAGTTGAAGAGTAAGTTAACTCTACGAGACAAAGAAGAGTGTCCCCCACCCCAACTTCTGATGGTGAGCTGTGACATAGAGGGTGTAGGAAGACTGCAATTATTCTCTACATATAAAATAGCTTCTTTAAGGGTTAACTCATTCCCTGGTGTTTGTAGTCAAGATGCATTATTTGGAAGTTTTAATGTTCATTTTGACTATAGTGTATCACCATAAAGTTATCATGGATTTGATATCTATGTTGGGAGAAGCAGGGAGTATTGCACACTGATTCTACCCGAGATACAACCCTTTCAGGAATAACCCTGGTTTCTGTTGTACTTACGCTCTTCTCATTTCCCAGTTTCACTTTTTCAGATATTCCACACATTCAACCTCCTTTTTTTTTACAGACAGGAAAATAAAGGCCATCATTTCCTGGGTTCTCATGGAAACCTATTCACAAAGCTAGGTTCTGTCTCATTATTTTACCATATCACCTGGAGAGAATTTTGGCAGATGCTGAAACTTTGGACAACCATACAGTATGAGAAAAATGTATTAAAGAAGGACCTCCAAACAGGAGGATGGCTATGGAAAGGTAAGATTGTAGAGATGATTTCTTCAGTGAAATATATTAAAATAATACTCTAGACTCTTCTATATCTTCCCTGTTATTTATTCCCCAATCCACTGCAATCTGTTACCTCCCCTCTTTACTATACTAAAGTTGTTTCTGTCTGGGCCACCAATAACCAGATTTGACCACATCAAATTTACATTTCCTAGTCCTTATCTTAACTGACCTTCTAAAAATAGTTGTCACTGTTATTCACTTCTTAAAACTCTCTCTTCCGTCCTGGCTGCTGTAGCTCAGTGGATTGAGCGTGGGCTGCGAACCAGAGTGTCGCCGGTTCGATTCCCAGTCAGGGAACATGCCTGGGCTGCAGGCCAGGTCCCCAGTGGGGGCCAAGTGAGAGGCAACCACACATTGATGTTTCTCTCCCTCTCTTTCTCCCTCCCTCCCCCTCTATCTAAAAGTAAATAAATAAAATCTTAAACAACAACAACAACTCTCTCTTCCCCTGACTTCTGAAATAGTACAAAATCTTGGTTTTTATTTCTACTTCTTGGCCATTTCTTTTAATTGTTTCCAGTAATACTCTTTTCCTACCTATTCCTTCCATATTGGTGTTCCCCAGGATTTTATTATCAGCAAAGTTCTTTCTTTTTCTTATCCTCTTTGGTACATTGACTTCTGAAAATCTCATTTACTCTGATACCATTGACTATCACCATTATACTGAGTACTTCTAAATTTCTGTCTATATCCTGTTATATTAATTGACACCTCCACTTGGATGTCCCCAAGGCTCCTCAGATATGATACTTCTAAAACTGTTCACTTGCCTTTCTCTCCATGCCCTGCTCACCCTCCAATATAACCTGTTTCAGTGATTGGTACCACCGCCTACCTAATACCTAAGTGGGAAACATGGGAGTTATATTTTCTGGAGGATTGGGATTACCTGTCTCCTGTCTCAGATTCCGTCAGCATTTTTACACAAAGCTTCCACAAGAATGGAACTTGTAAATTTGAGGCAAAATTCTTCAGTGTCTCCTTATTTCCACTAAGATAACATCCCAAATCTATTCTAACCATGCACTGATTCACAGCATGGATAAGTAGAATAGGAGCTGGTGAAGTGGGTGCTGTAACTGGCAGAGACTGGTGTAGAACAAACCAAATGAACCAAGAGCCAAGGATTTCCACCCATGAGAGATTTAATTTTATGAAAAGCCAAGTCAAAATGGATAATGAAGCAACAATTTAATCTGGTTATTTCTGGCACCACCTCTGTTTTATGTTCAGTCACAATAGTTTCATGTGCATGTGTGTGTGTGTGAGTGTGAGATAAGCTCTTAAAATTGGGTACAAAAAAGTCTATTTAAAGTAGGCTCTGTCTCCATCTCTGAGCTTACCTCTTGATACCCCCCACTCTATCTTTTCAACCAATAATACATCTGTATTCCAACCATACTGAACTATTTGAATTTTCCCTAGTAGGCTATGCTTTCCAGATCCTGAGTGCACCACTTTATCCATGCTGTTTGCTCTATGGGAATGCATCCTGCCCCGCCCCCCACTTGGTAACTGTCCAATTACCCAGTTCTTAATTGGGTAACACATTGCCCAATTCTTTGCTTATTTTTATACCCTCTGCACATCATTTCCAGAAACTTTTACACTTGCCTCATCTAGATGCACTCTGAGCATACTTCTCTTTTTATTTGAAATTGTATCAATTGGAACTTCAATTTTTAGGAACTTAATGTGACTTCACTTAGGCCTAACACTATATATCAGGCTTTCAGTCTCTTTCATTGTCTTAACCTTCTTTGTACAGAGACAACCATACACATTTTGGTGTTCTGGATGGAAGAAAAAAATTACCAAAAGGAACTGGCACAATGGTGATTATCAAGAGGAATCATAATCTCTAATATTAATCTAGCACTATAAATTGCTAAATCTTTTTCTCTTACAGTTATTGCATTTAATCCCGTTAGCAGGCCCTGAAGGGGGCATAATTATCACCACTTTCCAGATGATAAAGTGGGGAGTCACTGGAGATAAGTGCCTGATGGTTGCCTGTCTAGTTTTAGACTGTGACCTGGAAGCCATGCTCTCGATGTTTCTGAAGTGTCAAAGGGACAGGGCACAGTCATTGAGAGAGAGAGTACCCCAACGTTCCGAAGCAGCAGCTCACTCTCAGGTATGGTGACCTCATTAGAACTCCTGATTCAGTCTACTGCTTCTGTCCTCTCATTTCTTTCAAGTCCTTCTGGAATCCCCTTTGTGGGATGGAAGTGGTGATGCAAGGGAAATTACCTGAAAGGAGTTAATTGCCTTTGCTTCTCTTTTCAAGGGCGATGGGTTAATTATTGAGACACTAACCACACATTAGATTCCCTGGGTGAAAGACACTTTCCCTTTAACATGATCACACTGTGTTAACGATACCCATCACTCTCAGAACACTGCTAAAATAATTGTCTCTGAGCAGGTTGCTCTACAGAAATATTCATGGAGCATAAAGCATTAAAACCCCCAAATGCATATTAAATAATTTTTCAAACTATAAAATTACTTAGCAAGAAAAAAATACATTAATTAAAAATCTATCCTTAGCCAGACCAGAACTATAGTTAAAATGCTCCAGAAGCAGCAATTTAAAGAGTTAGAAAATACCACACTTCTCTATGTGCCTCTAGTACCAAATAAAACTGTTCATATTTACTCTGCAGGGTGGACCAGTGCTTTTTAAAGTTTGGTTTCTTAACAGCAGTAAAGGGAGTCCTAATCAACTCTAAATTGGCTTCAGGTTAATATGCATGGGATTCACTTTGCCAGAAGTGCTATTCAGGGACTCAAGACCCTGAACAGATGAGCATGTGTGACCCCTACATTCAGGTCTGAGATTAAGATGCCGGGTTTTCAATTCCCCTCCAAATCCAGTGCTAATTATTAATACTGAGAACTACTTGGGTAAATTCACCTTCGGGTATATTTAGGGGAGTGCATCTCACAATTTCTCATGAGAATCCCCTGGAGGGCTTGTTCAAACACAGATGCCTAGGCTGCCATTCCAGAATTTCTGATTCACGAGGGCTGGGAGGAAGCCCGGAATTTGCTACTCTAACAAGTTCCCAGGTGTTTCTGATGTTGGTTCCAGAACAACACATCCAGAACCAGTGATTTAAATTAATGGAGGGAGTTGGTGCCAAAGATACTGTGGCGGCTCTTAACCTGAGGGAGATTCCAGGCTTTCTCTGGAGAGTCTCCTATCCCAGGCAGTTACATTTCCAACTTTATTTTATTCCCAGCTTCTACCTTTTCTTTTCATCATGGACTTACCATGTTGACTGCATTATTATCAGTATCCAATTAGGGTGGTTTGGGCTACAAACAATAGAAAAGCAAACTTAAATTGGTTAAAGAAGTTATTTAAAAGATTTGTGTTTAATGAACACAATTTACTGGCCCACAAAAGTGAGGTTTAGGTGTTAAATGGCCTTAAGTGATGCTCAACCAGTGACCTACTGATATCTTTTATTTTTAAATCATTTTTATTTTTCAATTGCAGTTGACATATGTTATTATAATAGTTTCAGGTATACAACCCAGTGGTTAGACATTACATAACTTATAAGTGATCATCCCCAAAAATCCTGCACTCATCTGACACCACACATGTTTATTTAAATATTATTGACTGTATTCCCTATGCTGTACTTTATATCCCTGTAACTAATTTATAACAACAAATTTATGCTTCCCAATCCCTTCACCTTTTTTACCCACATCCTCCACCCCACTCTCCCATCTGACAACCATCAAAATATTCTCTGTATTGCCCTGGCTGGGTGGCTCAGTTGGTTGAAGATTCATCCCATACACCAAAGGTTATGGGTTCAATCCCCCATCAGGACACATACTTAGGTACCAGGTTTGGTCCCTGTAAGGGCATGTAATGGAGGCAACTGATCAATGTTCCTGTCTCCCTTCTGCTCTCTCTAAGATCAATAAACATATCCTTGGGTGAGGATTAAAACAAATACTCTCTGTTTCTATGAGTCTGTTTCTGTTCTGCTTGTTCATTCATTTTTTTATTAGATTCAATTGTTGACAGATATGTACTTATTGCCATTTTGTTCATAGTTTTGATCCTTTTTCTTCTTCTTAAAGAAGATCCTTTAATATTTCATATAATACTGATATATTGGTGATGAATTCCTTTAGCTTTTTCTTCTCTGGGAAGCTCTTTATCTGTCCTTTGATTCTAAATGATAGCTTTGCTTGGTAGAGTAATCTTGGTTGTGAGTCATTACTTTTCATCATTTTGAATATTCTTGCCAATCCTTTCTGGCTTGCAAAGTTTCTGTTGAGAAATCAGCTGACAGTTTTATGGGAGCTCCCTTATAGGCAACTAACTCCTTTTCTTGTGTTGCTTTTAAGAGTCTCTCTTTTTGTCTTTCACCTTTGGCATTTTAATTATGATATATCTTGATATGGGCTTCTTTGTGTTCATCTTGACTGGCACATTCCATGATTCATGGACTTATATGTCTATTTCCTTCAAGTTAGGAACATTTTGCATCATCATTTTTTCAAATAGGTTTCAATTTCTTGCTCTCTGTCTTCTCCTTCCAGCACCCCATGGTATGAATGTTGGTGTGCTTGAAGTTGTCACAGAGCTCCTTACACTACCCTCATTTTTTTGGATTCTTTTTTCTTTTTGCTATTCTGATTGGATGTTTTTTGCTTTCTTATATTCCAAATTGCTGATTTGATTCTCTGCTTCATCTACTCTACTGTAGATTCCCTGTAAATTGCTTTTCATTTCAGTTAGTGTATCCTTCATTTTTGACTGGTCCTTTTTTATGCTGTTGAGGTTCTCACTAAGTTCACTGAGTATCCTTATAACCAGTGTTTTTAACTCTGCATCTAGTAGATTGCTTGTCTCCATTTTGTTTAGTTCTTTTTCTGAAGTTTTGTTTTGTTGTTTCATTTGGGCCATGTTTCTTGTCTCCTCATTTTGGCAGCTTCCCTGTGTTTGTTTCTATTTATTAGGTAGAGCTGCTATGTTTCCTGGGCTTGAGATAGTGGCCTAATGTAATAGGCATCCTGTAGGGTCCAGTGGCACAGCCTTCCTGATCACTCAAGGTCGGGTAGTTGAAGTGTACCCTCTATGTGGGCTGTGTACACCCTCTTGTTGTAGCTGAACCTTGATTGCTGTTGGCATGTCAATGGGAGGGATTAATCCCCAGGCCAATCAGCTACAAGGACTGTCTGTGACCAACAACCACTGATTCCTGACCACCATGGAAAATCAGTTGTGTAAGGACCCACCCCTACAGAGCAGGACTTACTTTAGTGGGGCTCTGGTGCCCACTGAGTCTGCCCCTTGAGTGTGTCATTTGTGGAGGTAGTTGGGTGGTGATTCTTTGATGTGGTCTGAAGCTGTCCACTGGGTATGCTGGCCGTGGGGACTCCTGGGAGATGCAGACCAAGGTTTGCCACCACCTGTGCTCTTCTCAGGGCCACCCAGCATGAGCTACAAAGAAATATGCAGATGGCTGCTAGTTGTGCTGGGCTTAGATATGCCCAGGCAAGGCCAAGCTGAGGACCAAGGCTGGCTGCTGCTAGTGCAAGGCCTGAAGCCACTTAGGAGAGGTACAGGGCTTGCTAAGGCCAGATGCTATTTGTTTGAGAGATTTAGGAAAATCTGAAGCTTGAACCAAAACAGGCCATTTCTATGGAAAAGCCACTGGAAACAGCTTGAGTGGGTCTGCAAGTTGGGTTAGGTAGAATCTCAGGGAATCACCAGGGTGGGGTGAACAGTGTAAGTCAGGTTAATGGAGTCTCAGATATGGCACCAACTGCTGGGCCTGTTGGGGGAGGGCTCATTAAAGGAACAATGGCCTCTGCCAGCACTTCTGTCTGGAAGAAAGCTGTCTCCCCAGTTCTCACTCTGATGCCAGACAATTCATTTCCTCACCACAGGTCTCTGGTGCCTTTTGAGTTACTGCCCCAGTGCTGAATCTCAAAGGGAGTGAGTTCAAGTAAAGTCTTGTACAGTGTGAAGTTCCTTTAAGAGGAACTCTAGAAGCCCTCAGGTTCCCTCAGCCTCAATCCCCACTGGTTTTTACATATAGAAGTTGTGGGGACTTCTCTTCCTGGCTCTGGAACTCTGAGCTGGGGGTGCTGGTGTGGCACTGGAGGCCCTTGCTCCTCAGGGGGGACCTCTGCAGCTGAGATATCATTCCTGATTTTTATCCACCACACATGGGTGTGGCACCAGTCATCTCTACCTCTTATCAGTCTTGATGTGACTCTTTAGTTCCCTAGTTGTAGAACTTCCATTAACTAGATTTCAGGCAGTTCTGAATGATGGCTGTTCTGTAGTTTAGTTATTGTAGTAATTTTGATGTGGTTGTGGGAGGATTCACATACTGTGTTTACCTCCGCCACCATCTTGCTCAGATGTCCTGATGATGTTTAAAGGACCTGCATGCTTCACTTCTGTTTCTCTGTCTTACAAGCCAGTGTGAGCTTCATCCTAAGATTGGTTCTTTTCATGTCTTTAGGATGGTTGCCAACAAAAATCAAGTTCTCAAGTTGCTTGTTTATCTTTTGGGAGAGAAAATGACTTCCATGGGATCTCTTCATTCTAGGAATCTCTTCAGAACAAAAAGAAGCTTACCAAAAGTCTCTGGCAGGTTTCTCGTTATGTCTCCTTGTCCAGAATCAAGTCTCATGTTCACTCCTGAACCATTCACTGGCAAGGAGGATGGGTTTCCTGTTAGCCCTGTCAGATCACCCCTGGAGTTGAGGGTGATGTCCAATCCCCCTGAGACCCATGTTTTCTTGGGGAGAAAGAGGAAAATGGGTACCAGATAGCAGTCAATAGTGTCTACTACCCTTTCTAAGGAGTTTTGAGAGTAGATGATTTCAGAAAACTGGAAAACAAGTGGAGGAATTTTGTTTAAGACACAAGGTTTGTCCAGGGTAATATTTCGCTTACTGTATACTGACTCAGTATGTTCACTCTTAAGGCTCAGAAGGGCAAAGTTCTCACCCCTATATGATGGTAGGCATAGTTACTGCCCACTCTTCACCATCTCCCCTCTGTGGTCCTTCTGATACCACAGTCCACCCACTGTGGCTCCTTTGCAGCCTCTCTCTCATCTATCAGTTCATCTCTGCTTTTAATTTTTCTACTCTTAACCCTCCAAGTAACCTCTCCCAAGCCTTCAGCCCACCATGTCATCCTCTTCAGCTCCATCTCTTTTAAACTACCACCCTACATTATCTCATCAACTAGATCAGTTTTTCCTATAGTTTTTCCGGTTGCTTAATGACACTCTCACCCCCAGACTTCATGCTTCCACCTGTCTCCACTGCTTCATCCTCACTTTGCTGATCTGCAAAATATTCTTAGATTTCTTATCCCAACACTACACACCCAATTGGTGCAATATTTTCCTTCTTTCTTTCCAAGCTGGTCTCTGAGTAGATTCCACTCTCTTCTCTTGGCTGTTTTTCTAGCCCCTTGAGATAGTAAATGTCAGATCCACTTCACTTTCCGTGTTTTGGCCATTCCTGGCTTTGTTTTCTCAGCATGAATGCATTTTCTCTGGGGGTCATGGCCCCTTCTGCTTTTTGTGCTTCTTTTCCTGCCTTAATCATTAGGTTTCTTTTAAAAAACATCTTTATGAATGTTTAAAAAAAGGCAATTTAAAGAAAATTTCTAAATAACTAGTAGTGCAGGTGGTATGTGGGTTTGGCATGGATTATGAAGGGTGTGCAAAGCCAACCACAGTTGGGGGTTATATACCATAATGTGAAACTACTAAGTATCCAGAGAAGTCATTTTGGAAAGATGGTAGATTACTAGCTGGATGAGAAAACTGTTAGGAAGAGTCACAGCCTATTAAAAGCTCTGGGACATCCTCAAAGAAGGCACTTAGTACTGCTTCTAGAAGACTCATTTTAAAGCCCTGGCTGGATAGTTCAGTTGGTTAGAGCATTGTCCCAACACATCAAGGATGCAGGTTTCATGTCCAGTCAGGGCACATATAAAAACCAACGAATGAATACATAAATAAGTGGACCAACAACAAATCAATGTTTCTCTCTCAAAAAAAAAATCAACAGGAGACTCCTTTTAAATTCTATTCTCAGTGGTATAAAATGTTTAACAATTGGCTCTCAATAAAACACAACAAAACAGACACACCAAAGCCCTTGTCTGAAGCATTTGCTAGTTTCCATAGTGTAAAGATTCCAATGACAGCTGATTCTGAACCACTAACCTGACATCACTCAACGTGGATGTGGGAAGAAATGTTTACACCAAACAAGGCAAGCCAGTTATAACATACCACTGCCTGTTGGTCACTACTTAACTTCTGGGATCCTTCTAGAATTCATATCATGTGGAAACAATATTGGGGAGAGATAAGAACATGAAGCTAAAATTTGTAGGACTTTAAATACCAGGTTAAAGATTTGGGTTCGATTCTCACTTCAGTCATTTGGGTAACACCTTCACAATTTTTGCAGTGCCTTCAGATTCTCTGTAATATTATTTATTTAGTAATTTTCTGTGAATGGATTAATGGCTTTGCTAAGATATAATTCATATACAAAATCATTCACCCACCTATAAACTGTCCTACTCAATGGTTTTGTTATATTCAGAGTTATGCAGCCATCATCACAATCAATTTTTGAACACTTCCATCCCTGAAAAAGAAACTCCATACCCATTAGCAGTCAGTATCCATTTTCCACCAACCTCCTTAGCCCTAGGAGGTCGTCCCTATACATGTTTCTACTCTGAATATTTATGTGAATAGAATCATATAACATACAATTTATAGTGACTTATTTATTTGACTTAGCACAATGTTTTAAGTTTCATCCATGTTGTACTATATATCAATACTTTATTCTTTTATGGATAAATCAGAAATATTTTATTGTATGGATATACCACATTAACCTAGGGGATGGACATTTGGATTATTTCTATTTATTGGCTATTATTAATAATATTGCTATTAATACTTGTGTACAAAGTTTTTGTATGGGTATGTTTTATTCCTATTGGACAGATACCTAGGAATGAAATTGCTGGATTATATAATAATTCTATATTTAAGCTTTTGAGGAACTGCCAAATTGTTTTCCAAAGCACCCACATCATTTCACAGTTTTACTAGCGGTGTATGATGGTTCCAGTACATCCACATCCTTGATAACACTTGATTTTATTTTGTCTATCCTGGAGGGTACTCCCTCATTGTGGTTTCGATTGGTCTTTCCCAAGGGACTAAAAATGCTGAACATCTTTTCATGTGCTTATTGGTCATTTGTACATCTTTGGAGAAATGTTTATTCAAATTCATGCTCATTTTTTTATTTGGGTTGTGTTTTACTGTTGAGTTGTAGGAGATTTTTATACATTCTGGATATAAGTTTCTTATGAGATATATGATTTGTAAATATTATCTCCTAATCTCTTGGCTGCTGTTTTTTTTTTTTGATGGCATCATTTACAGCACAAAACTTTCTAATTTTAATGTAGCTTAATCTATTTTTTTTCAGTTGTTACTTGTACTTTTTCTGTGTTATCTAGTGGAAAAGAAATTAAGTTACAAAGAAAATTTGGGAAAACACTCACTAGAATTAAAGCAAATTAAAAAATTATAAAGATAGATATAGTACAAATATTTATGAAAACATGTAGCCAGTCACTGCCTTTAAAGTTCCATTGTTCCATGTGTAAAGCGTCTCCATCATGGAACTGTAGAGGGTGAGTTTCTGGGGTGGTCTTGAAGAGAGTGGCCCCATGCAATAATGTACAGCAGTCCCAATCACATGGACACCTAAGTCACAAGCAAGAGCTGGTCCTGACCACTCAGTGCAGAAAGTTGCCATGGAAACATTTTTCTCTCCACCATGGCCTAGCCTGATGTCAAAAGCCCTGGTTGCTACTCAGAGTGCTTGCCTCCCATTTCCTAAGACAGGACCCTATGGCATCATGGGATTTCTAAATCAGCTATCATTTTAGCTTTTAAAGTCCACTGCTTTACAATAGACTTCTCTGTTCCCTCTTTCTCCCCACCTTTGGTAGCAGCATCACATTTGGGCCCATATTTCTCAAGAACTAAAGCATATCCCAGTGTATTTATTACTTAACATCCTCTCCCTACCAGATTGAAAACCTGTGTCTTCAATTCTTATTTTTCTCTTTGAAATATCAAAATTGTTCAACAACATTCTGAATTTGGTTCGAAGTTCTGCGGCAACTCAGAAAAGGGAGCTAACGTTGGATTATCTTGTTCTCATTTTCTGACAAGAGCTGTCAGACAGGGTTACATGAGAGGCAGGGTTACAGGATTTCACTGACTTGAAAGGGAAGCAGGAGTGATGACTACGCAGAGCTTAGGAGATTTTTCCTCCACAGTCCTGCTCTGCCACCTGTCTGCCCCATTTCAGGTAAAGGTCCATCCTTCCAACTGCTCAGGTGAAACTCTCAGAGGTAGCCTTGATGCTTTCTTTCTCTCGTGTCCCATATCCAGCCCATTAGGAAATCCTGCTGGGTCTCTTTTCCTCCTCTCTCCCGAACCTGACCTCGTCTCTTTGCCTCCACTGCTAACTCTCCCTGACACCACCTCTTGCCTGGATCACTGGGGCTGGTCTTCCTGCTTTGCCCGGCTTCCCTAACAGCAGCCTGGGTGGCCTCTACAGTGTGAGTCAGAACGGCTCGCCTCAGCCCCAAACCCTATCAATGGCATCCCATCTAAAAGTAAAAGGTAGTTCTTAATAGTGTTGATGACCCCCCCACAGGACATGCTCTTCTGAATCCTCTCGGTCCCACCTGCTCTGCTCCATTTACAGTGCTCCCCCACACACACTATTTTCTGAACAATTTAAAAACATTCCACATCAGGGCTTTTGCCTTTGCTGTTTCATCTGCCTGGAATACTCTTCCCTTCACTTATCACTTCCTTCTGCTCAAGCGTCACCTTAAAACCAAAAGACCTCCCCTTACCACCCCATATAAAAGTAGGATTCCTATTTCCCACATCAGCTTCATTTTTCTCCATGTCATTTTCCCTGTAAGACCTCTGCTTGTTTGCTTATGGCCTGCTTCCTCCCACTAGCACAGAAGTCTGCGAGGGCGAGAGTGTCTGTTTATTGCTGCCTCTCTGGGGCCCATAGCACGACTTGGCATATAGAAGGTGTTGAATGCATGAGTAATTAGAGTTTTGGGATTGAGAACAATGTCCCAGCAGCCCAACTACCTTGACCTGAATCTCACTTTAGCATTATTAGCTGGTGGACTTTGGTAAGTTATTTCCCTCTTTAAAATGGCGTAAACACTTGTTTCTACATCACATGATTGTTGTGAGCATTAAAAGAGGTGATGCAGGCAAACTTTAGAATAGGATAAGTGGGGAGTAATTGCTCAATATATAAACATTAGTGATTGCCATTATCGAAAATACTAATAATGTATACAATTACATATGAATCAGGCTGTGAAGTGGAAGTAGAAATAAAGATAAGTTAGCCACTTTTTCAAGAGTCAAAAAATGAATGAACAGGGGTAAGAGGAAGGGAAAGGGCTGAGACTCAAAACCAGTGCATGTGGCTCCACTGCTTCTGGGACTATCTCTGATATTATTATTGCAAAAGGTCAAGGTTAACATGTGGCTGGAACCTGAAGAATGTAATTTTAGCATTTCCCAAAGTCTGTGCCATGGAACACTAGTGCAATAAGATCCTCTGAGGAAAATATGGTCAAGTAAGCTTTAGAAACACTGAACACTGTGTCCTTCCTTAGGTACTGTCAGTGCTGGTTATCACGTTAGAGCCTCCGGGAAACCCTCCCACAGAGAATCCTATTTAAATGTTTACACATTCTTTTCCAAACATTTAACTATAGAATGCTTTGTGTATGCTATGGTTCTGCAGAACATATTTGGAAAAAGTACCAATTATTGGTAGTCTATCTAAACCAAATACATTCTGCAGAAAAACACCAACTATTTGGAAACCTATCCTAAGCAGGTGTTGACTGTTGGAGGGATGGGTCAGACCAGTGGGAGCTGATGCCTGGACAATGGAAAGATCCACACAGTTGGGGCTGCCAGTTGGAAACCCACACTAAAGAGGAGAATTGCCATCCTGATGAGTCTAGAACACCATGATGGGGGTAGGTGGAGGCCCAGGCTGGCAGTGTACAGAGCAGACAGCAGACAGGGGGTGACAGGAGGGAGTACATGAGTTTCCTAATAGCCTACAGAGCTCAGTAATGGGGAAATCTGGTAGGAGACACTATGCTGAGGTTCAAGGAGGAAGTACGATTCCCAAGGGCTAGCTGGTAAGTGGACCTCAAATTTAAGTTTGGGGTACAGAGACAGAACTATGAAAGCAAGTGGTGAGTTCAACTCCAGGGCTCTGGAGCACTGTTCAGAAATTTGGGAAGAGGCAAAACTAATCACAACAAAGTTATAAGAAGTGATATAGGAGGTTCCAGAAGCTTGGTGTGAAGGAGCAAAGTGACAATTAAGTTATGCTATGCAGGGGAGATGATCAAACATGACTCCTTCAATCAGCAATCTTCAAGGATTGCTTCATGACTCAAGAGTTCCTGGTCGTAGAACCTAAGCTAAGTGGATAGATGAGAGACCAGGAACCATGTCAGTCACCTCACAGTGACCAGTTCACACAACCATGAGACATATCCAACAGTAGGTGGTTGAAGCTCGGTGGTCATTCCTCCTGGTATACCCTGGGCTTCTGACCCGGAACTGAGTGCTGTCTGTACTTTTCTAGATTGTATCTCTAAGCTGTTTGCAGCCTCAGGGCAGGATCTGTAGTCTCTGATCTCCAGGAGGGTTAATCACCCTCCTAGTTCAGCTGTTCTGCACCTTTTCCTAGGGACGGACCCCCTCCTGGAGAAGTTAGATACTCTGACAGCATAAGAATGCAACTACATAGATCTAGTTGATGTCCAGGTTAAGGTTTTAAGTAAGAGAATTTGCCATAAACTTGTCCTGAATGATTCTCAGCAAAAGTTACTCTGCTTGATATGTTTTGAAGAAGATGTTGGTCAAAATCTGACCATATTTATGATTTTCTCTTCTCAATTTATGGGTAAGGCTATTAAGCACAAAGTTGTTCCCTCAGTTTCTGTCAGAACTGGATAAAGTGGTTTCATGCTCTTGTATCCTAAAACACTTAGTTGGGAGATATCACAGGTATTTTTTAAAAAATGTACTTGATACATTTAACATAGGATACAAATCAGAATACAGTTACTGTAAGTCAAATGCTGTGAGAACAGAGAAAGGAAAGAATAATTCTGATCAGAATGATAATCAAGGAAGTTTTCATGGAAGATGTGACATTTGAGCTGGACCTTGAAAAGGAAGGGAAAAAAAGCACATTGTTGATTTACTTGCTGTGATCTCCAGAGGGTTTTAATCTGGGGAATATTACAGGAGAATCTCAGAGAGAGTTGAAAAAGAAGCTGTCTTGCTTTCAGCTCCCATATTTTGTCCCCAAGTTCATGACCACTTATGTAAAAATAAGAGCTAATGAGAAAAGAATTGGCATTTGATCTCCTAACCTCAACTCCCCATGTTCTCATTAGGGGGAAAAAAAAGAAAAGAAAGAAAGAAAGTAGTTCTCTCATTTTTCTCAGTTTTGAGCTTTCCTGGCCAAGAGCAACAACGATAGGTATTTTGTTTTGTTTTTGTTTGTAATGTTGGGGAAAAGTGAAAAGCCCAAGGGTCAAATCTTAAAAGACTTGTTTGCAAATGTTGGCGGGGGTTGACATAATTAATTAAGTCTGATATGGAAGAGGTTGGAAGTAGATGCAGTTGGAGAGAAGCGTTATCTGACTTGGAGAGGGGTAGGCGGGGCTAGGTGCGCAGCAGGAACTGGATCCAACTTGGATACAGCAGACTGTGGGTAGCAAGTCCTCCTGTGTGGATGGCCTGGTGCATTACATCAAAGCCTGGGTGAAAGTAGAGGCCAGTGAAGCTGACCAGGAGACACAAAGACCATAGATAGTGAAGGCACATGGATTGTCAGAGGTATCAGATATGACAATATGCTAAGGACCAGGCTCTGCCCCCATTTTTATAGACCTATTTAAGCCCTGGAGTAGAGAAAAGAAAGCCTCAATTATTGCTGATGTTGAATTCCAAGTAGACTTTGGTGTGTGAGGGCTATGAGCCAGATTTTAATTTGATTTATGAAAATTAAGAAATATTACATTTTTCACTTTGAGTATCATGGGAAAATTCATAACTATCATATTTCAAAATCTGCAATGGTACATTAGAATCCCATATCTAATTTCCAAACTATTCTGCTGAAAGGACCTTCAGATTTTAATATCCATCTTGTAGTCATTAAGAGCTATGTCTTTTGAATCAGAAAGACCTAGTTTGAATAATGACCATACTTCTTATAAGGTACATAAGCAAAAGTCAATACTTTTGAGTTCCAGGTACCTCCTCTGGAAATGGAGATATCTACCTCATAGAGTTATCATGGGATTAATTGAATAATACATTTCCGTAAGGCACTGAACTCATTACCTGGCACTTAGAATGCATTCAACAGATGGTAGCTCACAGGATTATTTTTGTGGTGCTGGGTAGGGATCATAGGCAGGGCCACCTGGGCTCTACTGACACTGAGACAGAAGTCACTATATATTATCACTATAACCAATTGGGTGGAAAAACTGGAGCAGGCCATCCCAAGATGGAGCAACATCATGGGCCTTTTTCACTTTGGAATTCTTCAAAGGGGACTCCTTGTCTCTGCTTATGTCTCTATCAATCCAGAAATCAGCTCAGCCCTGACCTGTCATTGGCAGGGCAAGAGATGGGTGGTGGGAGGGGTAGGGAAGGTGTGGTATGGCTGGCCATCACATTGAAGAGAAATTCAGAGACCTGATCTTAAGTCAAAGATCATTCCTTCTCTGCTAGGATTCATCCCACACTCTGGAATGAACGTTAATTCAGGACCCAGCTGTGTTCTTGGTAGCTCTTCTGCAAAAGGTAGGAGACCGTTTCTCAAGTGGGTGGAGAATATTGGCAAGGAGAATGGAGTGAATGAAAGTTTGGATTTGTGGGAGAACAAGCCATATTCAGGGTTGTTTGGGTTGAAATGTTACATTGTTACATTTCTGTAGCTGAGAAATGGAACTTGACAAGTCCGCAGGAGTTCGAGCTTGATGGGCTGGAAATGCACCCCTTTGTGGGCAAAGCACACTCCATGTCTGAAGCAAGAGACTGAAAATCAGAGAGTTCGGGAGAATGTGAGGTTGAATTGCACACTCAGAAACCAAACAGAAACTCTCTATTCATTAAGAATATAATTATTGAGCTTTTCCTAGGTGCCAGAAGCTGTGCTACCTAGACACTGGGGGTATAAAGTTCAGTCACAGTCCCTCTTTTTTGTAATGAAGATATGTAATGAAGCATTGTGATAAATGCCACAGTAGAGACTCCTACAAACTGCATCTCTGCCCTGGAAGCAAGAAGAAGGTATCCATCAATTTGGCCTGGTAGGGCAGGGGAATACTTTCCTAGGAGGTGACATTGGACCTGAGTCTTGATAAATTAATGGTGGTTCATTAAGAGGTTAATGAAGAGAGAAGCATGAGCAATGGTTGAAGATGTGGAAGACTATGGCGATGTGGTTGGAGAAATCTGATCATTTTGTGGGTGAGAGAGCAGACTGAAATGTTTTGAGAGCAGATTGTAAAAGACCTTGTAAACACTACTGAGCATGAACTTTATGCTGTGGGCAGCCATTGACAGTCTTCAAAAAGGGGGTTGCCAAAATCCCTTGGAAGGATATGGCGATAACACAGGCATTGTGATCCAAGGTAGGCAGCAGAGGAAATAAAAAGAAAGCGACATCTGACTTCAAATAAAATATGGCTCAGTTCTCCTCTTGCAGGGCAAGAATCCTCATTTATTGGGAACTGGAAAAGTACTTAAGGTGATGATTTTGTTCTGCTAGGGTGGGCCCAGTCTGAAGGTAATTTTTCAAAAGCAGCTGCTCTAAGTGTTAGTTAAATGGTACCAGGGGATTCACTGGACACAGGTGTCATGTTCAATCTTATTCATCTATCAATAAAGCCTGACTCCAAGTGCCGGTTGGATGGCAGCACAGCACTTCTGAGACAGGAATTCTATTAACAGATGCCTGTCGCTGCTTCAGGCTGGGCTGAGCTGCGTGCGGCCTTCAGAGACAGCCTCACAGCCTTGGCTTCCAGCTCTTTGCCATCATTTCAGCTATGGCTCTTGCCTGGGTAGCTCGAATACATACATACATATACATATATATGTATCACTTACACTCTTCCTATTATTTGAGCTTGTTCCAACAAGATATTCTTCTCCTGTGTTCTTAGTACAGGAAAAGAAAATTTATGGATTTAATCATTTTTTGAATAATGAATAGATGTAGTTGGTACAGCATTTTAAAAGGTATATGAGAGATTCTCATGAGAGCTTTCTCTTCCACCCCTTAGCCAGCTGAGTTTCTCTTCCCAGTGGCAAGCACTATTCCCTGATCTCTTGTGTAGCATTTTAAAGATGTGCTGTATGATCACAGACATATGCCTGCCTATTTTGTTAAAAAAAGCACAAATAGGATCACATTATGCACCTTGTTCTCTACCCTATAAGCATCTTAGATATAGTTCCCAATCACCCCATCCCCTTTTTTTAAAGGCTTCATGGAATCCCATTGTGAACATGTCTTCATTTATTTCGTCAGGATACTATTAATAGACATTTAAATGGTTCCTAATTTCTTGCTATTACAAATAATGTTTCAATGAATATCTTTATTTCTCTTTTAGGCATATTTATAGATAAATTCCTGGAAAAAGAACTGCTGGGTCCCTGGGCATAAATATTTATAATTTGAGAGTTTACCAAATTATCCTCCATAATGGTACCCCCAATGGAAGCTTATTTTCTCATGT
>VMDR010017881.1:0-19675 GCA_007922815.1 Macrotus californicus | reverse complement strand
TCCATTGCTGGAAAAAAGTGTCAAAAGCCTTAAAGATGTTTGCAATTGACTTAAGAGTTATACTTTTAGGCTTCTGTTTCTGAAAGTGATTCTAAATATATAATAAACTTAATGTGCAAAGATGTTCAGTGCAGCTTTATTTATAAAATAGTAAAAAACTGGGTGCAGTTCAACTGTGGGAAGTGGTTAAGGGTATTATAGCACATCCACTTGGTAGAGTATTAAATGAACTTTAAATATGAGCATTATGGAAGCTAAATAATTAGAATTATAAATACTAATATGAGGAGAGAAGTAAAAACACCTAATTGTCCGGAAGGTGATATGCTCTAGTGATTATCTTTATTTCCTAGGACTAAGGTGATGTTTCTTTCCACTTTTCTACAATTTCCCCAAATTTCCTATGCATACATTTTACTTCTATAATATAATAAAAATGTGAAAAACTTTCCAGTGGACCCTATGTCTACTTTCAATTGACTGTTGTTTTAATTCTTATTTCTTAAAGGCAAGGTCCTCAGCCATGAGTTTTTCCCATCTTACCTACTCTCTGCCTTTAAACGTCTGTCTCTCTATGCCACCTTGGGTGTTCTCTCCTTTTCAAGGCTAACTCATTTTCTCTGCAACCCTGCTGTCAATTTTCTTCACTCTCCAGCATCTTCAAACTCTTCTTCTTCATTGGCTCCTTCCCCTCAAGCAACACTTTACGCAGGTCTCATCTATCTTGAACAATCGTTATTTGACCCTGTTGTCTTGATGCTCACAATCCTTCTCTCTCTTTTTCTGCCACACTTCTTTTCTTGCATTATCATTGTGTTTTTTTTTCTCTCTCTCACCTCTATCTGAAACTCATCCTGGAAGGTCACTAGCAACGTTCCAGTTTTCATATATTAAAATCACAGAGCTAAAAGGTCCTCCTACACCGGCCCAGCCATCCCATTTTACAGATTCCAGCATTGCCATTTACTGGCTGTGTCTTATTGGGCTGTACTTCAGCGCTCTCTGGGCATCAGCTTCTTTGCTTATAAAATGGGAAGCCTATAATAAAGGTGTTGTGGAGAATAAATGTGTTAATACACATAGCGCTTATAGAAACATGCAATGAAAGATAAAGTTTTAATCCATAACAACCCATAGACAAGAGAAGGTTTCACTGAACAAGGAGCCTTGCCTAAGACCTGGCCATGCCAAGACTGGAGGCCTGATTCCTCACTTCTAAATCAGCCCTCTTTCACCACATTATACAATACTTCATCTTCAAGTCCTTTCTAGACCCTCTTCCCTGTGACCTTTCCATGAAACCTGAGATGATTATTTCCTCCTTGAAATCCTATTTAACTCACAATACTGCTTAGTCACTCTAATCCTCTGATATGGAAATTCTGTTTTGTCCCCTATGTTTTCCCCCAAGTGCAATCCTAGTGCTCTTTTCTTAGTTTGCTCTCCTCCTCATCTTTTGTCCCGGCTTCATCTATTTCCTCCATGTGGGAATTCCCTGCCCTGTCCAAGATTACAGCTTTGTGTAACTCCAAGGGGCGCCACTACATCCTAGTCTACGTGAATGCCACGCCCCTGCAGTTACGTAGTGCACAGCCTGTGCACGTGTGCTATGACCTGGGTCCTGATATCTCTCTCTAGGTTCACCCAATATGTTAGGCGTACATTGGACATTTTCATTTGGATGTCTCACTGTCTGTCACCTCCAATTTATGTGTGAAAAGTGATTGCCTCACCTTACTTACCAGATTAGTGGCTTTTCTGTACCTTTCTACCTCTATACAGAGCAATTTGATCCAACCTATCTTCAACCCCAGATCCTACACCCCAGGACCTTATCCTCCCTCCTAATGTCTTATCACTCATGCCTGACCAATCTGTCACACAACCGATTCTGGTTTTGAAACCAGCACAGATCTAGAAAGAATACCGGTCTCAGTAGTCTGAGCTTAGGCCAGGATTCTGGAGAAGATGCTCAGCTGGGTGAGGGAGGGGACCAATGGGAACTGTAGTGATGGAGAGTCAGAGTTCAGAACCAGACCAGTGGTGGCGGGGTCAAATCCAAACTGTGAGGCAGAGGTGTGCAAAGGCAGTGAAGCAAGGGACTGGTGCTGAAGCCATATGGAGAAAGTGTGAATACAGAGTGAAAGACTGGTGGGAAAATTAGGCTGGGAGAGGGCTGGGACTAACCCTGAAATGCACTGCTTATGGAGCATGGGCACTTATCCCTAGGCTCCCCATTACCACTGCCATTATCTTAGTTCACCGCCTCAGGGCTTTCCCCTCCTATTTAACCTCCTTGCTTCTGATTCCACCCCTCCTTCCATATTAGATTAATTTTCTGAATTATCTGCTTTGAGTCTCTGTCTTTGTCTGTCGGAGCTGCTATAACAAGAATACCATAGCCTGGGTAGCTTATAAACAACAGGCATTTATTTCTCAGAGTTCTGGAGGCTGGCGCATCCAAGATGAAGACATGGGCAGATTCAGGGTCTAGTGAGAGCGCACTACTTGGTTCATAGACAGCATCTAAATGTCATATCCGGCAGCAAACAGACCCAGAAGAAATGGGGCCTCCCAAGTGGGTGAGGATAGTGTGTTTCTCTATTGGAGGCTTTGTGTGACACTAGGGTAGCAGTAGCCTGGCAAGAGGCAGTGGCATCCTGGGTTAGTGCTCATGTAAGAAGGCCTCCTAAGTCATACCAGATGGGGAATAGAAAGGGGAAACCAAGTAAGGAACCAGAAGGTTTATTCAAAGAGAAGCCAATCAGAAGAACGAATATCTCAGATGAGAATAGTGTGTGAGCAAAAGTGGGAGGGAGGCAGGTGAGGCACCCTGCTGAGGGATTACAGGGTGCCACTGCTGCTGTCTCAGCCAGCTTGGCAAGACGCATGGTGACCTTCAACACAAACTGCACCTAAGTCTACACCTCCCTGTAAAGCAAGGCTTGAAAACACATGGTTCTGGGCTTTTTGTGTTGTTATTTCGGCCACAGTTTTCCTCCAAAGCAGGACTTATCAATACCTGCATGCCCAGGACAAATGCCTGTGGAGGTCAGGGTGTGAATCTCTGAAGTAATCATGAGGCATATGGAAGAAGCAGTATCATCACGGTCCAGATGATGCTTTGTTAGATTCTTCCCTTTCACCAAGTCCCTGCAGTGCAGTTTCCTGCCTTGGACGATCTGGGCCAAACTGTGGACTTGGATGGAGGCCAAGCAGCTGAGGATGAGTCTAGTAAGATGGAAGGTGATGTTGCTCAGGGGAAAACAGCTGGCTAATGTTATTCAATTCATCTTGGCTCTTCTACCTGGGTAATTTTCCATTTTTATCAAATTTCGATATCTGATATAGTGAAATATCAATCTGGGATTGCTTTTGAGGTAGCTCAAAATATCAAGAAAGTGATATCATAATAAGAAACGATATTAGAAGCAGAACATGCATAATCTTATTCTTGTGAGAAGACTTTGGTATATATGTACATATACAGACAACTGTGGATAGTAGTCCCCCCTTATCCATGGAGGTTATGTTGCAAGACAATGGATGCCTAAAACTGAGCATAGAATCAAATGCAATGCATATTGTTTTTTTCCTATGCATATATACCTATGATAAAGTTTAATTTATAAATTGGGCACAGTAAGAGATTAACAACAATAACTACTAATAAAATAGGACAACTATAATATACTGTAATAAAAGTTATGTGAATGTGGTCTCTTTCAAAATATCTTATTGTACTGTACTCACTTTTCTTCTTGTAATGATGTGAGAAGTTAAAATGCCTATGCGATGAGAAGAAGGGAGGTGAATGAGGTAAGCATCGCGACATAGCATTAGACTACTACTGACCTTCTGACGGTGTGCAACAAAGCGCTTTATGGCTTTTCTTTGGCATATCTGAATATGGCCACCCTTGAGCTTTGGGGCCACTATTAAGTAACATAAGAGTAACTTGAACACAGCACTGTGAAACTACAACAGCTGGTCTGACAACCCAGACACCTACTAAGTGATTGATGAGAGGGCAACATATACAGCGTGGACATGCTGGATGAAGGGATGATTCATGTCTTGCATGGGGCAGAGAGGTACAAGATTTCATCACACTACTCAGAATGGCATGCAATTTAAAATTTATGAATTGTTTATTTCCAGAATTTTCCATTTAATATGCTTAGACCATGGTTGACTGCAGGCAACTGAAACCACAGAAAGCAAAACCACTATAAGGGGGGACTACTATAGAATTCAGCTCACCAAACCTCAAAAAAAGGTAACATGGATTTAAAAAGTATATGTTACAGGGACAACTAAAATGATGAGTGGATAAAAAAGCTGTGGTACATTTACACAATGGAATACTATGAAGCAGTAAAAAGAGGAAACTCTTACATTTTTGCGACAGCATGGATGGACCTGGAGAACATTATGCTAAGTGAAATAAGCCAGTCAGAGAAAGACAAATACCATATGATTTCACTTATGTGTGGAATCTAATGAACAAACTGAACTAGCAAGCAAAATAGAGACAGACTCACAGATAGAGTAGAATGACTGCTATTGGGGGGAGGGGGGCATTAAAGGGTAGAGGGATGGAGCAAAAAGGAAAAAGGTCTCATGGACAGCAGTGTGGTGATTATAGCAGGCAGGGGGATATGGGGGGTTAAGTGGTAATGGCAAAATACGATAAAAAGTTCAAAAAGTAAATTAAATGACTACAGGTCTATGGGAGTTTCATTATAAGAACAGACTAAAGAGATTATATCTCCTCACCATGCAAGGCCTTGGACTGCAGCCTATAAACCAGGAAGGAACAGGAAGTTAGGGCAGACACCACTTTATCATCAGATCCACAGTGTAGTGACTGAGAGTGGCATATAAGTTCCTTTCAGGACTCAGAAGGGTAGGTGAAATTTTACACATTAGGTAATAAATATGAACCGTACTATTTCATGAGTTGTGCAGGCTGAAAATATAAATAAGCCTGATGAGAGTTTGTAAACATTGAACAATGATCCATAATACAAGTTAGGGTTGTTTGAAAATGCTCCTGGTGTAGACTTTGTGGTCAAAGAGAGGGATAAATATGACACTTTGGGTTGGGCAGATCAAACATATAACCTACAATAGCATTTCCTGTATTATTTTGGGGTACCTCTTTATATCTCTGACATTGAGGTTGTGAGCTTCATCATTTACAGCTTCGTTTTTATTCCTACATTTTTATTCTACAACAGAAGAGCAGTTATGAACTGGTGTGTTGTCTCTTTTGTTTTATATTGTAGTAAAATGATTTAAAATATATATACTTCTCTATGCCATTATGATTGATTGAGAGAAGATGAGGTCATCTGCCAAGTAATTGAAAAGTTGTATTTAAATAAAATGTGAGAATTGCCTGATGGGAGTTTGTTTAAAAATGCAGATTCCAAGGCCCGCCTCACTAGTCTGATGGGAGAAATCTGTATTTGTAAATCACTTCTCAATAGATTCTGATGTAGTTAGTCCAAGACCATGGTTCGAGAAACAGTGAAAGAAGGGGATTTCCTTCAGTGTTGTTGGTAGCTCACACGGTGCCTTCGTGAGAATTGGAAAGAGGCACCCCTCCCTCAAACATTTGATTCCCATCTGCCAGGAGCGGAATATACAACCCTACAGGAGTGAGCAGCATTCCAGAGCTGCGCAGTGCACAGCCTGCACACATGTATGTGGCCTTGTTTTCTTTCAAGCTTCCAGTTTAAAGCTTAAGCGTCCTTTGTGCATAGGAAGCACCAGAGAGTCAGTGCATCTGTCCCTGGCAGGAGGCCCTGGCAAAAACTCCTCATTCCCTTTTCACCCTTGTTATCATATTTGACTTCTGGCCAAAGCACGGACTTGAAGAGACACCTTGACAAAGCCAGGGGTAGGGGAACAGAGAGGTAGTTTTAGCTTTTTAATGAAAAAAAAAAGTAATAATCTTTTACACCAATAATTTAAAAATAAATCAGTAGCAAGTATGGTGTTTATTTTAAAATAATAGCCAGAATGAACCTCAAGTTTGAGTCACAAAACAAGTTGCCACCTTTACTTGACATTTTGGAGTATTTGCCATTTTATGCTTCAGTGTTCCATCTACACAATGGCAACTTTCACCGCAAACTCAAATACCTTGTATTCTGTACAAACAAGTAGCAGTTTATGTTTCTAGATGGCAGCTATCATTTCTTACAATGCAAGTTTCATCATTATCTCATCTACTTGCTTTCTCTCCTGCCTCATTTCCTTCCCCCACTCCCTTTGTGTCTTTCTCCTTTCTCATTAGTGACACACATTACAAGCCATGTGGCAGTCTCCTAACACTGTCACTCAGTTTCATTTACTCTTCTCCATCCCCTCAGTCGACACCTCAGCCATCTGCCATAATGCCATGCTTGGATTACTCTGTCCAGCTCTTCTTCTCAGTGTCTCTGCCTCCCGTTTTTTCTTCTAATCTGGACATCACAGACAAACCAGTTTCTTAAAATAATTTTTTCAGAGTGTCTTCCTTGTTGAAGAGTTAAGCAAGTCAATCCATTGATACCCACCGCACCTGTCCAGCTTTTCTGTTGCTGCCTCCATGTTACGTAAGTGATTTTTACCACTAGTTTGGTTCCTTTGCTTTAGTACTTAGCCTAGGCAAAGATTTTGTCACATATATTGAATATATGCACTTAAATACACCCTTGGTGGTTGCCTAACTTGGCTGTGCATCAGACTCCCTGAGAGAGATTTTAAATAACACAGTACTGATCACCAGCCCTAGAGGTTCTAATGGGATAGGTCTGGGTGAGGCCTGGGCCCAGAGACAGGTTGAAAGCTCCCCATGTGACTGGTCAGCAGTTTCACTGAGTGCTGGGTAGGCAGCAAGAGCTTAGCAATTACTGAGGGAGAGAATGCATGTCACCCTTTTCCTTAAAACCTAACCAAAGCTCCCCATAACTCTTAGGATAAATACCAAACCCCTTAGTTTAACAAAGACGAGTCTTCATACTCTGGCCCTTGTCTACCTCTCTGGCTTCATCTTCCACCATTTCTGCACATTCAGCCTCTATTGCAATCATACTGAATGTTCCTCCCCTAAAATCCTCCCCTACGATTTGTACTTCACGTGGTTGTGCTTCTTACCTTCTGTGTTATTATTTGTGGCCATGCCCTACCTCTCCTACTAGAATGTAAGCATCCTGAAGACAGATCTCTCTCTACTGCATCTTTCTCCCATGGTGCTAGCACAGTATCACACATACACATTTGTGGCCTTTGTGAATACATTTCACTAATGTCACTAATACAAACTTGTATGAATAAATATATTTCCCTTTTCCTTTCATTGTTCATTTTAGACCAGAACTTATTGTGGAATGCAAATTCTTTTACACCTTTTTAAAAATGCCTCTTCAGAGGGAGTGTTGACAAGATTTTTAGTACATAGTTTGTATGTGAAGCAGTAAAAGAAGTTAACATACATAAACTTTTCATTAAAATTGCCATTGTTACACATAAAAATTACAACTAAAATATAAAACAACCATCACTCAGAACCATCAGAAATCAAGTTGAATGGAAGTCTGACAACTACAGAATTAAAGAAACCACGTCCATTCAAACTGGTGGGAGGGGCACAGATGCGGAAGGGGCTGGTCCCACACGTACATGCAGTGAATAAACATTCTGGAGGGATATCTTGGGAGCAAGGAGTCCAAGCCTCACATCAGGCCCCCACAGCCCAAGGTTCCAATGACAGGAAGATAAGTCCCCACAATTTCTGGCTGTAAAAACCAGTGGGCGTGGAGTCGGTGGAAGAAACTTCTAGAGCCCCAAGCAGTTCCTCTTAAAGAACTCACACATGGACTCACTTACTCAGACTCACTCCCTATGAGCTCCAGCACTGGGGAAACAGCTTGGAAGGTACCAGTAGCATATAGGGAGGAACAGAAGTGTCTAGCATCAAGGCAAGCAGAGGCCATTGCCCCTTTTCTGAACTCTCCCCTGACAGAGCCATAGAGCTGGCAAGCTGGTGCCATGTCTGAGACTCCATCAACCTAGCTAACACTATTGGACCTGCCTTAGACATCCCCAGAGACTCTGCCCCAATCAACTTACAGGTCCACCCAAGTTGCTTTTCCAAAGGAATGGCTGCCCTTGGTTCATGCTGCACAATTTCCTAAAGACTCTCAAGCAGGCAACAGCAGACTTCAGTGAGCCCCAGGCCCAGAACTGGCAGTAGCCAGCTTAGATTCACAATTTGGCTTCTTCAGGTAATCTCCAAGCCCAGCACAAGTAACAGCCACCTCAAATTGGTTTATAGCTCAGGCAGAGTGGCCCCAGGCAAAACAGAGGTGGGGGACTGAACTTCACCTGCATCACCTAGGAAAGCCCAGAACCAGCATACCAAGTAGACAGCTACAGACTACATTGGAGCACCACCACCCTGTAGCTGCAAAATAGATCCTTTATGGAGGCCAGAGAGTGGTGGTAAGTTGTCACAGCCAATCCTTGCAACTGACTGGCCTGGGTAAATTCCTCCCATTGATCTGCCAACAGCAAGCAAGTCTCAACTACAAGAGGAGGGTGTACCCAGGCCACACAAGGGGCGTACCTCGAGTACCCAGTGTGGGTGATAGGGAGGCTGGACCACTGGATCCTACAAGACACCTTCCAAATTAGGGCATGTTCCAAGACAGGGAATCATAGCAGCTCTATCTAATACATAGAAACAAGCACCGGGAGGCTGCCAAAATGAGGAGACAATGAAACATGGCCCAAATGAAAGAACAGACCAAACTCCAGAAAAAGAGCTAAATGAAATGGAGATTAGCAATCTATCAGATGCAGAGTTCAAAATACTAGTTAGAAGGATGCTGAAGGAACTTAGTGAGGACCTCAGCAACATAAAAAAGGTCAGTCAGAAATGAAGGATACACTAATTGAAATAAAGAAAAATTTCAGGGAAACAACAGTAGAGTGGATGAAGCTGAGAATCAAATCAATGATTTGGAACATAAGGAAGCAAAAAACAACCAATCAGGACAACAAGGAGAAAAAAGAATCCAGAAAAAAAAAAAAGACTTCTGGCCAAGATGGAGGTGTAGGTAGACATATTGTGCCTCCTCACACAACCAAAAGGAGGACAACAAATTTAAAAACAAAAACCAACCAGAGCTGACAGAAAATCGAACTGTATGGAAGTCTGACAATCAAGGAGCTAAAGAAGAAACACTCACCCAGACTGGTAGGAGGGGCAGAGATGGGCAGACGGATGGCGAGGATGTGCAGCAGGGTGGTGGGCTGATGGACCGGGCGAGGTGGTAGCTGATGGACTGGGTGGTCCCACACTCATGTATGAATAAACTGGGAGGAACAACTGAGGAGTAAGATAGACCAAGCAACCCAGGGCCCCAGAGCAGGGGAATAAAGCCTCAAAGCCTATGATTGAAAACATCTGTGGGAGTTTAAGCGGCAGCAGTGGGAGAAACTCCCAGCCTCACAGGAGAGCTTGTTGGAGAGACCCACAGGGTCCTAGAATGTACACAAGCCCACCCACCCGGGAATCAGCATCAGAAGGGCCCAATTTGATTGTGGGAAGCAGGGGAACTGACTGAAAACTGGCAGAGAGCTGATTAAGCGGAATTGTTCCCTCTCAGACCCCTCCCCCACAAACAGCCTCACAATGCAGTGACGAGAGTTGCTCCACCCTGGTGAACACCTGAGGCTCCACCCCTTACTATGTAACAGGTGTGTCAAGACAAAAAAAAAGTGGCCCAAATGAAAGAACAGATCAAAGCTCCAGAAAAAATACAACTAAGCAATGAAGAGATAGCCAACCTTTCAGATGCACAGTTCAAAACACTAGCAATCAGAATACTCATAAAATTGGTTGAATATGGTCGCAAATTAGATGAACAAATGAAGGATATGATAAGTGAAATGAAGGAAAATGTACCGGGAACCAACAGTGATGGGAAGAAAACCAGGACTTGAATCAATGGTGTGGACCAGAAGGAAGAAAGAAACATTCAACCAGAACACAATGAAGAAACAAGAATTCAAAAAATGAGGAGAGGCTTAGGAACCTCCAGGATGTCTTGAAACGTTCCAACATCTGAATCATAGGGGTACCAGAAGGAAGAGGAAGAGAAAGAAATTGAAAACTTATTTGAACAAATAATGACGGAGAACTTCCCTAATCTGGCAAAGGAAATAGAATTCCAGGGAGTCCAGGAAGCTCAGAGAGTCCCAAAGAAGTTGGACCCAAGGAGGAACACACCAAGGCACATCATATTAGCCAAGATGAAAGAGAAGGAGAGAATCTTAAAAGCAGCAAAAAAAGACAGTAACCTACAAAGGAGTGTCCATCAGACTGTCAGCTGATTTCTCAAAAGAAACCTTGCAGGCAAGAAGGGGCTGGAAAGAAGTATTCCAAGTCATGAAAGGCAAGGACCTACCTACATCAAAGATTATTCTATCCAGCCAAGCTATCATTTAGAATGGAAGGGCAGAGAAAGTGCTTCCTAGATAAGGTCAAGTTCAAGGAGTTCATCATCACCAAGCCCTTATTATATAAAATGTTAAACGGACTTATCTAAGAAAAGGAAGATCAAAAATATGAACAGTAAAATGACAACAAACTCAGTTATTAACAACCAAACCTAAAACAAAAATAAAAACAAAAACAAACTAAGCACACAACTAGAACAGGAACAAAATCACAGAAATGGAGATAACATGGAGGGGTAGCAGCAGGGGAGTGGGTGGAGAGAGAGGGGAAAAGGTTTAGGGAATAAGAAACATAAATGGTAGGTAGATGATAGACAGGGGGAGGTTAAGAATAGTATAGAAAATGTAGAAGCCAAAGAATATATGACCCATGGACATCAACTAAAGGTGGGGAATGCAGGTGGGAGGGGGTGTGCAAGATGGAGGGGAATAAAGGGAAAATGGGACAACTGTAATAGCATAATCAATAAAATATATTAAAAAAAGAATAGTATTAGCAGCCCTGAGACAACTTCAAGATGCCCATTTGCATCATAGTGGTGCCAGAAGGAGAAGCAAAAGAGCAAGAAATTGAAAATCTTTTGATAAAATAATGAAAGACAACTTCCCTAATTTGTTGAAGGAAATAGACATGCAATTCCAGGAAGCACAGAGAGTCCCAAACAAGACAGATTCAAAGAGGACCACCCCAAGACACATCATAATTAAAATGCCAAAGATAAAAGATAGAGAGAATCTTAACAGCAGTGAGAGGAAAAAAGTTAGTTACGTACAGGGGAGTTCCCATAAGACTGTCAGCTGATTTCTCAAAAGAAACTTTGCAGACTAGAGGGGATTGGCAAGAAATATTCAAAGTCATGAAAAGCAGAGACCTACAGGCATGATTGCTCTACCCAGCAAAGCTGTCATTTAGAATTGAAGGGCAGATAAAGTGCTTCCCAGACAAGAAAAAACAAAAGGAGTTCATCATCACCAAACCATTATTCTAAGAAATGTTAAAGGGACTTATTTCAAAACAGAAGATCAAAACTATGAACAATAAAATGGCAAAAATACATATCTATCAACAATTGAATCTAATAAACCAACTAAGCAAACCAGAACAGAGACAGAATCATGGATACGGAGAGCGTTTTGATGGTTGCCTGATGGCAGAGGGGTATGTGGGAATAGGTGAAGAGATGAGTGTATTAAGAAATAGAAATAGATAGTTACAGAATAGCCATGGGCATGTAAAGTACAATATAGAAATGGAGTAGCCAAAGAACTTAAACACATGACCTGTGGACATGAACAATGGCAGGCAGATTGCCTGAGAGAGTGGGGGTTCCTGGTGGAGGGTTGCCAGGGAGGAAAAATCAGAAAAAGTATAATAGCAGAAGCAATAAAATATAATTTTAAAAAATAATAAAAATAAAATTGTCATGTTGAAGCTATAACAGAGAGTTAAAAAATAAGAGCCCACATATATTTTAAAGTATAATTACACTAACGGTAAGCATGTGGACAACTTGTGTTTCTATTTAAATTTAGGATAATTTGTTTTTCAAATTTGCTTGAAACCTAGAATAGTATTTCTCAACGTATGGTCTAGGGACTGCCTAGGTCAGTATCCCCTGGGGTATATTTTAAATATAAAAGTCTGGTCCTACCCCAGATACTTCCTTGGTCAAAATCCCCAGGTGATGGGAACCCAGAATCTGCATTTTAAACAATCTCCACACATGACTCATAAGGTGAGAAATGTTTGATGCCCACCTATCCAGAATTAAAATAAATGCTCCAGTGCATTAATTTAGTATAGATAATGGTCTGATTTTAGAGCCTATTCTTATTAATGAGAACTACTTAGGTGAAAATGTATTAAATTAAGGGCTAGTTTGAGTACAAAGTAAAAGAACAAGATAAGAATCTCTTTAATATTCACTAGAATGACATCTACAGCTAAGGTTTTATGCCTCTCTTGAAATTTCTGAGGTACTTTTTCAGCAAGAAAAAATTTAGAAAGGTCCTGTGGAACATACAGATATCACAGCAGTCTTTTTGCAGCAATTTAAAAATTTCAAAATATGACCTCTCAGGGATGGGAATTTCACCAGTCTCGAACTTCTGACTGCGCATTGACTTCTCTAGTACTTCCATATTGCTGCGGAAACATCGGGATACTGTCTCCATTCTGCCGTGTCATGCTGGCAACAAAGGAAGGAAGTCAAAGACCCATCAGACTGGTTTTATAAGCTCTTTCTCCAGGATCCCCTTTAAGGTTGTATAGTCTGCTTGAACTGCCATAACAAATGCCACAGAATGACTTAAACAAACTTTATTTCTCACAGTTCTGGAGGCTTGAAGTTCACGATCAAAGTGGCAGCAAATTTGGTCTCTGGCGAGTCTCTTCCTGGCTTGCAAACTGCCCCCTTCTTGCTCCATCTTTGCATGGCCTTTCCTCTGTGCTCATTGGGGATCATGGAAGGGACAGAAAGGTCTGGTCTGGTGTCCCAACCTCTTTTTATTAGAACAACAGTCCTTATAACCACACTTAACCTTAATTACCTCTCTCTACTTGCATCCATACTCTGAATTCCTCTTTCCTTTTCTTTCCGTAATCACATAGACATTAAGTAACTCATCACATAATTCATACTGTGCTATGTATTAAAGAGGGTATCAGAATATAATTTTTTTAAAAACTCCAACAGCTCTGGCTGGTGTGGCTTCGTGGATTGAGTGCTGGCCTGTGAAGTAAGGGGTCACTGGTTCCATTCCCTGTCAAAGCACATGCCTGTGTTGCAGGCCAGGTCCCCAGTAGCGGGTGCACAAGAGGCAACCACACACTGATGTTTCTCTCCCTCTCTCTCTTCCTTCCCTTCTCTAAAAATAAATAAATAAAATCTTTAACAAATTTTTTTTTAAATTCCAACAATCATTACAACTTTTATTAGAGGCTAGTAGTTGTTGAGAAAACACTAAAAAATAAGATTATATTTTGAATAAAAGAATCTTTTGGAAGCATTTTGGAAGCATATATGGCTTGGAAAGTATACAATTAAAGATTCAGGGACTTGTGCAATTTTATTAAAATCTAACTGTAGATCAAATGATTTAAACTTTTAGAATGTCAAACACTGATGAACAAATGAAGGAGTTTATTGAATATCATATAATGCCTTTATAAAATGTGTAGGAAGAAATTTTAGGAATGTATACCTGGGCAAGTAAGTTGGTTACTACTGAATTCTAAAAGGAATTCAAGTTTGGCACTTATGATATAATGAGCTGCTTGAAAAACAAAGTTTCATAATACTATTAACTGACATCAGTAACACACACACACACACACACACACACATTAATATTTTTTGTGGTAGAACTGAGTATAGCAAAGCCTGAATTGAAGGTGCATTTTTCTAGTGAGGGTTTGTTTTTGCTTCTGTTAGATGCCTCAGGCATCACTGAACCTGAAGCACTTGGCATGAGCTTTTCTAGACCACACAAATTAATGTGACCACCATGTGTGGGCAGGTTTGTGCTCCTGAATTCACCAGATGATTTTTTCCCTCTTACCCCATGATAAGGCCTGTGAGAGACAGATTTCCTTTGGTGTTACTTTTTCCCAGCAGTGATTTTTCTTCTCTCTTATCTTTTCACGTCTAAGGTTCTGGCTAATGGTTGTTAAGGCCCTAGTTCTGATTCTCCATTCCATGGGCTCCAGGTTTCTCCTGTCTCCTACGTTGCCATTTCATAATGAGGCTCTAGGTTCCCTTTATTGGCAAATCCCTCCAAGTAGCCTGTGGTATTTCCTTACACTGCTTTCAGCTCTCAGTTCAACTTTGGTAGCTGTGGATTTCCCTTAATTGTACCAATAGGCTCAAGGTGAATGCCAGCAAAGGCACTTGACAACGGTGGTCAGCAAGTACTGTGTCTCTCTGGTGAAGAGGCAAGTTTGTCCTGGGGTGTCACCCTGTGGCTTGACTGCAGGGAAGGATGCTGTCCCCTTTGCAGGGGCAAGTGTGAGAACAGCTTTTCACAGGTTGGCGTGGGTGTTGTCTTAACTTGTAAATAATTTTTAGAGTATGGAATTCTTGATGACAAGTGATTTCATCTTGAGCCTTTATAATTATTATGATATTGACTTTTGTATAATACTTGTATTACCTCCTGCCGCTCTGCATTTTATTCCTTTGTAGATAATATTTTCTTCCTATGGTAACTCTGAATAGTTACCCTTTGTCTTTGATCTGAAATTTCACTGTGATATGTCTGAGTTTTGTTTTGTTTTGTTTTTTAGTTATCTTTCTTGGTATCTGTGATCCCTGAATCTTAACATTCCTATGCTGTTATTTTTAGAGTTCATGCTCATCAGTTCTGGAAAGTTGATGGTTATTGCTTCAGGTATTTTCTCCTTCCCATTCTTAATATTCTTTCATCTTGCAAATCTTATGTTGGCCTTTCTCATTCTATTCTCTGCATCTGTTAACTAAGGTGACCAATCATTTAGCTTGCATAGGACTGAGGAGTTTCCCAGGAGGTGAGACTTTCAGTACTACTAATACCAGGAACATGCCAGGCAAGACAGGACGGCCTTTCATGCCACTGTTAACTTATATTTTCTGTGTCTGTAGTTGCTGCATTCTCTGTAATTGTTTCCAATCTGTCTTCCAGTTCACTGTCTCTTTAGCTATGACTATTAACATTTTTAGTATGTTTCATTTCTTGAAGTTCTAGTTTTCAAATCAAACTTTTCTTTTTATAGTTTTTCAATTTTAAAAATAGAATTTGGATTTTAAATATCTTTAAAATGACCACATTTTTATACTGTAGATTACTGTTAGATTGTTTGATTATATAAAATTCTTAGGACTGAATCTTAATATTTATTGTGTCTGCTGACTCCAACTCATGGTGGATTATTTCCATACATGGTTTGTAATTTTAGAATTTTAAGCCCATTTTCAGAGACCTTTGATGTGTATAATCTTGAGTAGTCTGGTTAAAGTGTATCTCTTTACAGAGGTTTTATGTTTTTCCCCTTTGAGCCACCCTAGAGGTACTAGTAGCCTAGGATTAATTTTTATGTTAATTTCTCAATTTGAAAGGCTCCAGGAGCAGGCAGTTAAGTATAAATTTGAACTCCATAGTCATGTGAGTCAAAGGCCTATGGTTGTAAATTGTTGAGGGAGACATTTCTACCTGAAACTCAGCCCAGTGTAAACAAACTTTTTTATCTGGTAAGTGGAAATTTTGATGACTATTTTATTGAGGATATAGCTTTTGGCAGATCTTTTACATAGGCACAAAAACTCAAGTTCTTAGATTGGTGAGAAAAGCAAGCCCCGGTGCCTAATCTGATATTCTGTTCTATTTTAGTTTGAACACCTGTATATTTTCCATATTTTCTTGACAGATAACAAGCAGTGTTAACAACAACAATAACAATAAGAATATATATATATATATATATATATATATATATATATATATATATACTATGGGCCAGAGAGTATTCTAAGCATTTTTCATTTAATCCTCGTAAAACCTTCTATATATCATAAAATAATATTTTTCCAACTTCACAGATGAGAAAACTGAGCCACAGATAAGCTCATTAACTTGCCCAAAGTCACACAGCTATTAAGTGGCAGACCTAGGATTTAAATTCAGACATTATAATTCCAAGTTATGAGATTTAATCATTAAAAAATCTCTGCCTCTTAATTATGGATTTAAAGTAATATTTTTTCAATATTTCTTGAAGTAGTGGAGTTTTCAGGTTATTTCAATTGCCATAGATCCAGAAAAGCAAATACCAAATCCTGACTTTAATATTTCATCATTGCGAAGGTTAAATCTATGTGTCAACTTGACTGGGCCAAGGGGCAACCAGGTTAAACATTATTTCTGACTCTGTCTGGGAGGGTATTTCCAGATGAGATTAGCATTTGAACCAGTGGACTCAGTAAAGTAAATCATCCTTTCCCATCTGGGTGGGCATCATCCAATCTGTTGAGGACCTAAATAGAACAGAAAGGCAGAGGAAGGGGGAATTCACTCTTTTTGCTTTCTGCCTGCTTGCTTAGCTGAGACGTAGTCTCCTGTCCTTGCGCTAGAATGTCCACCATCAGTGCCCCTGATTCTCTGAGCTTGAACTGCAATTCCACCACCAACCTTTCCTGAGTCTCCAACTTGCAAACCGTGAGACTTCTCGGCTTCCATACTTTGTGACCCAAGTCCTCATACTAAATCACTTCTAATAAGCATATCAATTGATCAGTAAATCAATCACTCCTATTGGTTGTTTCTCTGGAGAAATCTGACTAATCCTATTTTACTCTGATATTTCTGAACTTTCCCCTTCCCATCCTGTTATTAAGGGAATGCAATAAAAATATACTTATTACAATAGTCCATGACTATTTATTTTTAAGTATTTCTCAGGGATTCCCCAAAAAGAAGTTGTAGAAGAAAATCTTGAATTTTCTAAGATGAGGTGAGATGCTTAAACCTGAATGAAGAGTAGAGGGATTTAGCAATAAGTGAAATCGCTAGAGCTATGGTAAAAGGAAAGGAATTGCTGTGTCCAGGTGTTCTCAATGTACAGCCCCCAATAGGCAGCATCAACATACTTGAGAACTTGTAAGAGTTACAAGTTCTTGGCCTCATCCCAGATTTACTCAATCAGAAACTCTGGAGGTGGAGGCCGGAAATCTGCGCTTTCTCAATTTCTCAGGTACTTCTGATGCACCCCTAATGCTTGAAAACAAATTGCTATAATCTATTTAGGTTTTAATCTATTGCAAATACCAGTGTTTTTTATAGAGTGGGATGTTGTTTTCCTGTGACCACAGTAAGTTTCCATACATCATAAAGCACTATCCCTCAGGCTAAGCTTTCTGCCTTTCTTGCTAACACAGGGCTATTGGATCCCCTTTCAACTTCTTCCTGTTATGTTGCAGCTTGTAGTACTTCCCTTTAAGCATCTGTTTGTTTGTTTTTTAAGGAGTCTTTGCCATTTAACTTAATAGGAAAATAAAGAGTTTGGACATTAACCCTTCTATTTATGTCAGAAAAGATATGAGCACCATTACTCTTAATCTCTTCTGCATTGCTATTTAGTAAGCAGCATTTAATAATATTTTAACTAATTGTCAGAACTGTTTCTCCAGCAATTATTTCTTCCCATGGGTAAATAATTTTGATGTTGTTTTTTTCTCCAGTAAACATTATTTGTCACTCTGTGCTAGGCATTGTGCTAGATGGTAAGAACACCACAGTGACTAAGACTGACATGGTCCCTGTCACCGCAGAGCCTTAAAGGGTGGTGGAGAAAGAGACAAGAGCACAGGTGATTGCAATATAGCATGTTAAGTGCTATGATAGGTGAAATAAAGGGCACTATTGGAACTGTTCTCAATAAAAATACAGCATAATTGCTGTCTGAGTGATTTATTGCTCTTGATTATAAAATATGCTCAAAAGATATTCATCCTTCAGAAGACAGATCAGGTTGTTCTGTCCTCACATCCTCCAGTGAGCCTTCCCTGCCACCCACCACCTTGCCCACCACCTTTGAGATTAGGGTCTTTCCTACATGCTTCCATCAAACTCTGCATATATTTCCATTACCGTACTTCTCACACTACATGCAAATGGTCTATTCAAAAGTCTGTCACTCTGCTGTACTCTGAGCTTTTGGAGGGCAAGGGCTATATCTTATTTGTCTTTGCAATTCTAACACAGTCCTAGCATAAGTACCCTTTTGTACTCTTTTTATTGCATAATTTAGGCTTGCCTTCCCACTATAGATCACTATTATATTCTTTATCACCTTGAAAAAAGTGTGCTTTTTAAATTGATCTCTTCACTGCTAGGAACATGACCTCATTATAATACCCTCTCCCCAGTATGCTTATATAGGAGATCTACCTTAATGTTACCTCAAAATCAGGATCAGCAGCAATTGTCTCTATGGAGAACAAATTCCCATCATGCTAACCTCCCTCAAAAAAATATGGAATACTGGCAAGCTGCAGCAGTGATGACCAATGACTACAGCATCCCTTTGGGGAAATATGGCAAAAAGAGTGTGTGGAGAAAAGTTGTGGGCTGAGCTGGACATTTATAATTTTTTTGGTTACTGAGCATCTAAACTCACTTTCTATTTGAGGGAAGTTTTCCATTGTGTGAGCCTTGATGAACACTAGCTCCCTCTCTAACTCTCTCTCTAAATGCCTAATTAGCCAGATAGTCCCTCTTCCCAAATTTAGCAGTGAGGGATTGAGCATGAAATCCAGGTTTGGCCAATCAGAATTAGGGGTTTAAATCTGAAGTGAATCATTTAAATGGATAAGGATGGTTAAAGTATGTTTCCAGCAGCCAGTGGGGCCAGCATGGCATCTAGAAGTATCTTTACCTGTGGTGGGGTCAGCAGCAGTATCCTAAATAAACTTGGATGTGACCTTGCTGTTGTCACGTTTTACTACTGATTGCCCTTAGTTCCTGCCCGTTTGTTTAGGCTGGGTCTTCAGTCTTCCTGTTGATTCTATGAGCTATTTGATATTCTGCCAATAAATTCCTTTCCTGCTAAAATTATTCAGTTTCTATTACTCGTGACCAAAAACTTCATTTTAATACTGCTTTGCTCAAAGTGCTTTGTGCTTACTGCATAAGTATCAATAGTTATTGAATGATCAAGTAGCTATCATTTTTTTATACCTTGCCCAGGTATGTTTTCTGTGTACCATATCCCTGATTTCATTTAATATAAGATAGGAGAACACTTATATTATGAAATATTAATGAACATTTTCTGGGATGCATATGTTCTATAAGACAAGTGATACCAAAGAAAAATTTGCAGTACAGCAGGAAAGTAGGGGGCCTCTGGCAAAATCACATGGAGTTTGGGAAAGCAAACACAGGATTGAAATCCCCTAACCCATTCTAAGCCAAATCCCTCTTCCTAAGGGAAGGACAGCTTGTGTTTCAGCCTGGTATTTGTTCACTGAGCCTTACCCACAGTGAAACGGGGGGTGGCAAGCCTCCCAAAGATTTTACTCAGCCCTAGAAGATTAAGTTCAAGCCTCAGGTTTGTGAGATGTGCTGAGAAGGCTAAAGGGAACTGTTGGCTTCAGGATTTGAGGCTTGAATATTTTTGCTCCCT
>VMDR010017880.1:0-19606 GCA_007922815.1 Macrotus californicus | reverse complement strand
TACTGGTAGCTCAGTATGGTTTTAGTTCACATTTCCTGATGACCAATAATGCTGAACATATTTTCATGTGTTCATTAGATATTTGGGTAGTACTTACCCAAGAAAAATTAAAACTCATGTCTATGAAAAGATTTATATATGAATGATTGTAGCAACTTTACAATAGTCTAAAACTGGAAGGAAATACCAATATCCATCAACAGATGAATGGACAAAGCTCACCAATAAAAAGGAATGGGCTTCTGGTACACCCAACAACATGGATGGATCTCAAAGACATTATACTGAGTAAAAGAAACCAGATATAAAAGAGAACATGCTATATGACTTTATCAATATGAAATTATAGCATAAGCAGAATTAATCTATTGTGACTGAAAACAGATCAGTGGTTACTTGGAGCTAGGAATGGAGAAGGGTGTTGACTACAAAGGGACACCAGAAACTGTTGGGAGAGATGTAATGGTCTATATCTCAATTGAGACACTGGTTACACAGGTATATATGGCTGCCAAAAAACTCACCAAACTGCACACCTAAAATGGGTGTATTTTACTGTATTTTAAATATATCCCAATAAAGTTGATTTAAAAAGAAAAGTATTTAAAATAAAGTAAAAAATATTAGTATTATACACAAGGTCTCTTCCTATTTCTCCACCTCCATTTGCTCCTAGATTCCCACTGTTTTGCTCCAGTCACACTGAAACACCTGCTGCTTCCCAGTCGCCATATTTTTTCATGTCTCTATATCTTTACAAATGTTGTTCCCACTTCCTGAAATTCAAACTCTACCCCCTGCCACTTTGTAACTTGAATCACTCCTACTTATCCTTGAAAATCAATTCAACCCTGTCTGAAATTTTTTCTAAGGCTGGGTACAGCACCCCTCTGATGTGTCCCCATAGCATCCTGTACCAATCCCTAGTCTGAAGTTTTCACACTGGGGCATCATAGTTAATATTCTTACCTGTATCCTTTAGAGGGCTCTTAGCATTTTAAAGCTAGGATCTGTCTTCTTACATTCTAAATTCCTAGCACAGAGCTTGGTACATGTTGCTTAGTAAATTGTGAATAAATAAGTGAATGAATGCCATGTGAGTATCAAGTAAGGTAAAGGATGTGACTCCTTGCACTCTATTATTTGGACGTTTGATATATAATATAGTCGTGTAGCCAAAGTTAGGCCCTCTGAGAACTTCCACCTCCATCCCAGGGCATAGCCAGTGAAGAGAACTTTGCCAATTTCTACCTTGCTACCAGGTGACAAACAAACCTTCCAAGATGACATGAGCTCTCAAGCTCCTTGAGTAAAAAGAAGCTTGACTCCAGTGACTCACTGAGTTGACAGGTGGTGTCTGTACTCTCTCTGTGGGGTAGCACACCTCAAACCACAGCTATTAATTCCTACAACATTTTTCACTATGCCACATAATATTTGTTAACTGGTTTATATAACCTAATTCTATTTGGACTTCTAAGAACATTTGGTTTAATGTGCATTAATTCTTAAAGATTTGGACAAGTAGATGTCAGCAATACCTTCCCAGGCAGATATGAGGCAGCATTGCCCCCATTCACAGAAATTCCCTTGGCCATTTACTTACTGACATGGAGTTGGAACAGCTCCTTTCCATGATGGCAATCCATTTTCTCCATCCTTGCTAGAGCTCTAATAAGAATCAGCCAAAGCTCTGCCCAACCCACCTCCCTTTCACCACCTGGCTGCTTCACCAACAGTCTCCCTAGTACCCAGTTGCAATCTTTCAACACCACTTCCAGCACACATGGCCACTTGAAGAAGAGGGACAACATCCCTAGATGTCATTATCTTGAATAAAAGGAATGAAGACATTTTATACCCTACTATCATTCCTTGAGCTTCTACTACTTTTGTTTCAAAAGTGCTTTTCCTTCTATTTTGGCCAGAATTCATTAGAGAACTATCCAGCTCCAGTCCTGCACAATGGTCATTAATTGTCTTTTTTACTGCCTGATGCTGAAGGTTACTCTGGCAAAGCAAAGGTTAGTAATGAACCTCCACCACACTCGTGCACACAGGCAAGTGGGTAAACCTCTGGAGCGAAGAGTGGAGGAAGATTGATGAGAAGGGAAAACAACATTGAATATGGAGTTGGATTTTCAAATGTTTTTTTCAAGTTTGGGGGAAGGATTCTTTTATTCATTCATTTGTTCATTCCTTCAGACTGGCCAGATCACCAACAGAATGGCCAAATGTTTCTTCGTCTCTAATGTGGCACTATGCTCTGGCTCTGTCAGGGACTCCAAAGTTCCTCTCACCCCACCCCAGGTCTCACCCTGGAGAGTAATGTTTTGTGGACATTCAACTCCACTGACAGCTTAAATATGGTTCTTTTGGGAGAAGGCCAGGAGACAGAATGGTCGTTAGCAGCAATGTGTTCTATGAAAATCCGAGCCATGTGAACAAACAACCTAAGCCTCACATACCATGAGGAGGGGAAGGATTAGAATGTTTGCTTGTATTTTCCTAAAATATCCAGTGAACCATGAACCTGAACTCCACACCTGAGGTAAACTGGGAATAGCGATTAGAACAAAGCACAGGTTAGAAAACGATCCACACACGTTCCGTGACTTGGGCCAGTCCCAGAGAGTTTGCTGGCAGCATTTTATGGGTGATTAACACTCAAGTTAAAATCAACTCAGGTTTTCCAAGCATAGCCTCTCTGAGGATGAACGTTAGACTTTTCACCTGTCTGCCATGGCTCGCTTCTGTATTCTTTGCCAGGTGGAATCTGGAAGGAAGTTTTGTTCTGGACAAACAATAGAGCTCTTAAGAAGCTCATATTATTGCCTGCTCTAGGCTTCTTACACTTGGTCTGTTGGCGCATCTCTCACGGAGGAGGACAAGAGAGAGCACATGCAACATAAGACAGAAAACGTATTCATTTATTCCACAAACTTCTGTGGGACTCCTCCCCTCACATGGGGCCACTGGGGAATACCAGTGTGACTAAGCTGCAAGTGAATGAGGGCAGATATGAAAACAACTAATTAAAATAATGCAGCCAAGTGCTGAATAAGGTTTGTACAAAGGGCTGTGAGAACACACAAAAAGGAATTTTTTCAGAGGGAGTCAAGAAAGGTTGTGTAGAGGATGACCTCTGAACTGTAACTCAGGTGAATTGGAATGTTCAGCTGAGAAAGGCATTCTGGGCAGAGAGAACAGCAGACATAAAAGCATGAAGGCATGAAAGTTCCGGAAATGTGTGGTGTATCTGGGACACAGGTTAAGCAGAGGAAATGGGCAGGGTATGATGCTGATATGATGGGTTAGAGTCAGATGTGAATGCATGCGAGCCAAATTAAAGTGTCTAGACTTAATCATTTGGGTAAAACAGAGGATTTTAAGCATGAGTGTGATTTATCAGATTTTAGAAAGGCACATCAAGCAACAAGTAAAGTGGTTAAGTGGGACATGGAGAAGGAAAGTCAGAGACTTTTACCAAGGACCAACTGAGAGAAAATGAAAGCCTGAAATAAGCTAATTGTGGTGGAAGTGGAGAGGGTAGCCAGGCATGTGGCCTTTGGAGAGTGGAGTCAACAGCACTGAGAGGCTAATTAGATTTGGAGGGTGAAGCAGGAAGAGAATCAAAGGGGATTCTGAGGTTTCCAACTTGTCCGACTGAGTCAATGATGATGGTGATACTCAGCTAGGAAACTGGACACAAGAGGTCGAAACACAACAAACTGAGAAATCAGACCCTATTCATCGAAAATGTTTATGGTACAATATTAGGATATCAAATAGCCTCGGTAGAGAACTTAATTTAGACACAATTTTTAAATCAACTACTCTAAAACCAATGTTCCTTTTTTGTGAGTGGTATTAGACATGTGTTCTTTGGGGAAACAAGTGGATAGAGTATTGATGCAGTGTTCCCAGGGACAACTGGCTGTGACAACCAAGATCAGGGCCAAATGGACCCTCATTTTCCTCATTCCTGTCCTTCTGGAGTTCCTGAGGCTTACAGGGCCCTGGTGAGAGCTGCTGCAACTGGAGTTCAGGCCCAGGGATTATCATTCTGAATGCCTAGAAGAAAATGAGCTAAAACAGGTACAGTATGTGCACTGGGGCAGATTGGAAAGCCAGAGGTGGAGAAGAGGTACTACAAGAGTGGCATGGGATTCCAGAGTCACTTCATCACTTCCTTCTCCCTCCCATTTGAGCAGTTCTGGAGAATGGAAGCTCTGAGCTATAAGTTCCTTCATAAGTAGCCACTCGCACTGAGCATATCCCAGGTTCAGTGGTTAAAGAGAATTCCTTGTTGTCTAGGAGGCTCCAGTCTGAGAATATGGAATACAGATGTCTACATTCAATGAAGAGACAACAAAAGGTTTAAAGCAGGGGTGAGGAGAGCCAGGGCTAAAGGAGCCAGGGGAAAGGAGACATCTATTCAAGTCTTCCTGAAAGGAAAGACTTCCTGAAGGCTGAGAGCTGCTGAGGGAGGAGCAGGCAGGGCATGCCAAGAAAATGCCATAGAAGGGGGAAGGTTTGAGAATGAAAGCACCAAGTAGATTCACAGACCTGAGATGTTCTACCTTCTTAGTGGAAGGTGAAGCTGGGAAGGTACATTGGGGTGAGCTCCTTGAGGGCCTTGAGGGAGAGGCATATTGTAGCTAATGGGGAGCCATGGGTTTTTTAAACAGAGGTTTGACTTTTGAGAATAATTATCTTAGCAGTAGTGTCTGAGATATGTAGTCTGAGAAGTAATGAGCGACAAGATCAATTAGGAGACCACTAAAATACAAAGTAGGAATCTGACTTTTATTAAGTCAAGCACGAAACTAAAGCATTTTTTTATAGCTACCTGTGATTTGGGGGTTTTATTCCCACTCACAGTGTGGTGAAAGTGAATCCCAGGGATTCACTTAAGAAACATGCCTTGGTAGGTGGCAAAGCCAAGATTCACGCCCAAGTCTGCAGGTTTCCATCGTATTGTCTTAGGGGAAGGCACAGAGAAAAATGGAAAGGACAGTGATTCTCAGCCCTGGCTGAGCATCAGTCACCTGGGAAGCTTTCCAAAATCATGATGCTGGGCAGCACCGCAGATCACTGAGGTCAGGGTGTCCAAGAGTGCAAACTGGACAACAGTGCAGTTGACCCTTGAGCACAACATGGGCTTGAATGGTGTGGATCCACTTACACGCAGGTTTTCTCATCTTATAAACAGATGACATAAGTGTGCAATATTGATAAATACAGTATTGTAAGTGTATTTTCTCTTTCTTACAATTTTCTTAGCCACATTTTCTTTTCCCTAGTTTATTATAAGAATATAGCATATAACACATATAACATACAAAATATGTGTTAATTGACTGTTTATGTTATGGGTAAGGCTTCTAGTCAAAAGTAAGCTATGAGTAGTTAAGTTCCTGAGGAGTCAAAAGTTTTATGTTGAGTTTTGACTGCTGGGGGGCTCCCACAAACCCCAAATTGTTCAAAGATCAATTGTATTTGTTTAAAACTCCTCAGTGATTTCAGCATACAACGAAGTTTGAGAACCACTGCTACAAGAGCTGCCACAAAGGAAGGATTGATAATAGTTGGCTGACGCAGGTAAAGACTGACAGAGAAAGAGGAAAGACCATGACTTGAAGATTTCTAACTTGGATAAAGTCAGAAAGGGATGCTAATTGGGGAAATTTTATTTACAGTTCTTTACCTTTATAGTGTGACATCCAAGTAGAAACACCTGACAGATACTTGATAAAGACAGCAAGAGGCTTCAGGGACTTCAGGGTCAAGTCCATACCAAGCTCAACACCTCAGCACCTTAGCACCTCAGCACCTCAGCACGGTGGTATGCTGGAGCTAGTTCATCCCCGCTGGGGAGAGCCAACATTTTCTGAAATTTTGCCAGTCAGTTTTTATTGCAGCCATTATTAAAAATTGAATAACAAAAACTTATAATTAAATAATCTTAAAAATTAATAAATTCTCAAAATGCATGACTACCTAATACCTTGCCATTCTTTATCATTACCTGTGCTCTTGAGGTCATTACTCTATTTTACCTGAATGATAGGAAAAACATATGATGGTGCCCATGTGCATCTCTCTCCAACTCCACACCAGCCATGTGAAATAGCTTAAAATTGGCCATGGTGAGAAGTATTTACATCGTGAAAATTGGCAAAAACTATAAATTAGGGCTACCCACCCTCACCTACATCCAGTTGTTAAAACAGTTATCAGCACACCACTACCTAAAACCACCTATGACCTCTGCAGTGAAGCCCATATAAGAGTATGCTCTGGCAGCCTCATCAGTTAAAACAGAGAGAATAAGGTAAGAACAAGGACTCCACTGAGGGAGAGAAGAAATTAATGCTAGAAACAGTTCTGATATCAACTGATATTTTCCCTAAACACAAGCTTTTTGCACTATGTAGGTCCTTTGGGATCACTGCTATTATTCCAAATAAACCTGTTTCATTTAGCACCATGAATAAGAAAGTTCTAGCCAGAGAAGATATATTTTATGTGCACACATAAAAATACTCTGTGTTTATACAGCACTTTCCTTTTAAGGAGCTCACAGCAATTACACATGTTCTCATTATTCCTATGAACGCCCTGGAGAGATAGCTGGTTGATAGAGGAAATAGGAAGGACTGGAAAAAAAGCTGTTAAATTAGAAATCAGGGCATTACCTAGCCTCAGTGTTATAAACAATCATTTTTCTTCCCAGTGTAGCAAACCTTGACTTCAGGACTTTAAATTGTTTTGATTAAGAAAGTTGTAGAACTGGACTCCTACCACAGGCATCTCTCCATGGGCACGGAAACCTCCCATTCGCCTGGTTCCCCTGCTATTTTGGCCTCAGTTCCTAACTTGGACCAGGGCTAGAGTGTGCAGTCCAAGCCTGCCTGTCTACAGACATTAGAGAGTTCACCAAAAGGCCAGCACAGGAAAGGAGATGGGCCCTGAGCAGGAACCGGGCGTCCTTCCTGCCTGATCACTGTCTCTGTAATGACTGTCCTTCCTGGGCTTTGTGCCAATGACACTGCTGTCCCTCTGCACGGCTGCTATATCCCACTGGGGATCCAAGTGGCTCCTCGGCCTTTCTCAGTACTTGCCCATGGGGCTCAGAACTCCAAACAGGTCCTGTGGAATACAAGTTAGTTTAACTTTAATGTTGGTATCTTCGCCACTCACCCAGAATTCATCCGCGCTACAGAGCAGAGCATGCAAGATTGCTGATAGTAAAAACTGGGTGAAAGAATTAACTGCACTTTGTGTACACGTGTGTTCATTTGTGTCAGAAACAGAGAAAGACAAAGAGACAGAGACAGAGAAAAGAGACAAAGAGTTATAGAAGCTGTGGAAATTCCTGAACAAAGAAATTATTTTCCTTTGAGTCATTTTATTTCTAAGAATGTTACTGTTTGTTTATAACTGGTGAGAGGGTAGATTTTTAAGGTAAATCTCTCTGATGGGTAACCCTGGGTTTCACCTCAGCCTGAATGAGGAGTCCCTGTAACCACTCCCTCTGGGCAGAACCCTGAGGGGTGCTATGGCCAGGAGACTGCCTTTGGGAGCTTTTGTCTCTGGCTGACATTACTTGATATTCAGATTGCCGGCGCAGGGTCAAGTCTGAAGAAGACTCCTCAGGTCCCCAATGGGATTTCCTGATGGCCATAAAAATGGCTGCTGACCTCCCACTGGCACATGCCGGGAGTCTCCTTCTCACCAAGCGGGGAGGTTCTGAGGTGCTTCCTGACATCCAAGGCCCTCACACCCAGCTTGAGTGTCCTTTGAAGCAGTCAGTGGTCCCCACCAGACAAAAAAAACAAACTAGGCAACTAAGTGGAAGCAGCCCTAGCTTGGGAAGTAGGACACAGTTTTCCATCTTCCCAGTTCCATTGCAACTGCAGTCATTCGTTCAACAATCATTTACTGAGCACCCACCAGATGATGAGGGCTGCGTAGGGTTACAGAAACAAAGAGCCAAACAGCCCCCAGGGACCCAGCATCAGTGGGCTTATACAACATGCTCCCTAAGGGTTATTCCCACTTAATATGCTCTAAATAATTTCTTACGGGCAAGAGGGCTTCCCTATATCTCCTGAGCTAATGAATGCAGCCCTTACAAATAAAAGTAATCATGTTTTGTTTGTTTGTTTCTTTCTTTCTTTGTATTGGAGATCCCAGACTTAACTATTTCACACTTGCAATGTGGGTGTCTGAAATGTTAATTGGGCCTCACCATGGCCCCAGAGAGAGGTAAATGCTACAACATCTGCCACATCAAAAACACTCATTAGGCTCCTGTCTGCTGGAGCGCCCTATGCACCAAGTCAAAGAGGCATAGCTGAGCTGTCCAGAAACTTCTAGAAACCCTGGAGCTCAGCCGCACAAAGGAAAAACAACTGCGCACACTTAGATAGAATGGTGCTGATACAAATGCAGGCTGAGAAGAGGCTCCTTTTGGAAATGTGGAGGGTGTGGAGTTGGGTGGGTATGTGCACAGGCCACACAATGGGTGGAGGGGTCATGGTTCTGTCCTATTGGTCCATGGCTGTCAAGGGCTTTTGAATAGTGGAGAAGGAGCATGGAGAGAACTGTGAAGAGAACCTAGGACAACAGCCCTTGGTGACTGCTCCCCAAAAGGTCCAGGACATGCAAAGTCACAAACCTAGGGTTAAACCTTCTGGCACTTCACCCCTCCCTACTCCTCTTTAACATCTTATATAAGGGCCTCCTATTGTGTTAATATCAGGAAAAAAGTGACTAAGGGCAAATGTGTGACTAAGGAAAATAAAACTAAGAGTTAAGAGTCTTAAATACTCGTCCCCCACACCCCCTTATCTTAGCTCATTCCCTGATTCCCTGGGTTCACAGGCTCTGACATAAAAGGCAGGAAGTTACACACACTAAACAAAGCTCCTTAGATGTCAGGAAATTAACCTCGGAAATCTGAGCCAAGAATGATTAAAGGCACTACCCTCTGACTTCAAAACCCACTATAGTGTTAGATCAAAAGCTGTTTGCTGGGCATCCAGGCTCGGCTCTGCCAAACTGCACATCCCAGAAAACCTGGCCACAGGGCCTGCACGCCTGTGTGCTGGGCGTTTATTCTGCCACATGACTTAATACTTACTCAGATCTGTGGCTTTGGACTCTTTTTGCCGTAAGAGTTTCAATGTTCACCCTTGTCAAGTCTGCCCCTAGAAGAGCAGCTGGCCTACCAGCTCCCTGATTAGGGAGGATCACACTCCTCACCTCAGAAGGGCTCCAGCAAGTGGCCCCAGAGAGAACAAAGTCCTTAAAAGGAGAAGGGAGGCAGCCTGGGGATCCTGACCTTCCCAGCTAAAAAAACAAATGCCTGGTAGAGGGTGGAAAGTCAGACCAGAACAAACCATAGAATTGTGTGAATCATTATTTATGTCCAGAGTCATAATAATATCTCTTTGAGCCTTGGTTTCATAATTTTCACAAGTAAGGGGTTGGACTAGGTGTTCTTTATAATACCTGCCAGTTATGATATCTTGGGATTCTTAAACAGCCTCATCATAACATTTTATATCATAATGAAATTGTCAAGGAGTTTTTTCATAGCACCACCTCATTATATCTCTAGAGATGGGTGTTAACCCCATCTTACAGCAGTATAAACTGAGGCCCCATAAGGGAATTAACTTGCTTAATGTCATGTAGCTGGAAAATAGCAGAGCCTACTGGCTCCAGGTCCAGTGCTCTAGAACAGCACGTGGATAATACCACTGTCCCCAAAACGACTAAAAGTACATTTGCAACCATAAGCTCAAAGTGTTGTCATACCTGATTTTCTTTTTCTTGTATTAGAAAGCAAGTGAGGGTAAGATGGTAGCCACTTAGTGTGTCAGACTTCTGGAACGCAGAACTCAGAGAAGTACAACCCCACAATAGTGTACAAAGCTCTTCTGGTCTACAGAGGTTAACTTTAGTTGCATTAGCTGAAGAGGAAAACTGTGAGAGAAATGCTATTCATTTGTTCCTCACCCACAACACCTTCAAGAACCTGCCTTGTTGCTGCTCTGAATGGGCTGGTCTTGTGGACACACAATCCCCACCCAGTGCTAACTGGGGCAGGAAGCATCAGCCAGCTGAGAATAGGTCAGAGTTGCTCTCCCACAGCACTGGTATTGAGACCTAGAAAGGTCAGTTAAAGTGTCTGTGAACCTGAAGTTATACAACCACAGTATTATGGTTCTCTGCAGAAGCAGAAAGAACCAAATGATGTACATAGATAGAGAAAGGGATTTGTGATAAGGAATTGGCTCTTGAAGTAATGGAGACCAGCAAGTCACTAAATGTGCAGAGTCAGCAGGCTGGAGATGCAGGAGAGCTGATGGTTTAGTTCTAGTCCAAGTCCAAAGTCCAAGTCCAAAAGCCATAGAACCAGGAGAGTCACTGGAGGAGTTCCAGACCAAAGGTTGGCAGACTTGAGAGTCAGGAAGAGCCCATGTCTCAGTGCAAAGTCTGATTGGATGAGGCCCACCCACATCAAAGAAGACAATCTGCTTTACTCAGTCTACCAAGTTAAATGTTAATCTCATCCAAAAACAACTTCACAGAAACATCAGAACAATATTTGACCTGATATTTGAGCACCCCAGATATTAGGATATTGACACATAAAATTAATGATCAAAATCACCTAAAGAGGGCCCAGGTCCGCAGTGGCAAACCAGAACCCAGGTGAGACCAAGTGAGGAAGCCCCGGGTTGCAGGAGAAGCAGCTTAAAGAAAGGAAAGTGGACATTTTCAGGGATGAATTGAGATGAGGGATAGGGAAGGTACCACCTGGAGACCTTCCAAATCCCATGAGATTCCTCCTCGACCTTTCCCCATACCCCTCCTTAACTAAATTGATTTGAGTGGGTTTCTCTTCCTGACAACTGAACCACCCCGGATTAGAACAAATATATTGTGGATTTTACTAGGTAGCACCTTTCTCTAACTTTAGACCAGCCATTTAGCAAATGATAAACCACACTGGGTGTCAAGGACTACCATACTATATGAAGGGGAACCCAAAAACACATGAAGTTTATTTATAAAAAATGGTTTATTTATTCTTACACATTTAAACTTCAGTCACCTTCAAAGTACTCTCCATTTAATGCAATATACCTCTCGAGACATTTTTTCCACTGCTCAAAACAGTTTTTAAACTCATTGATTTTGATGCCTTTTAGTGCTTCTGCCATTTTTTGTTTCACCCCTTCTACACTGGCAAAATGTTTCCCTTTGAGGACTTTCTTCATCTAGAGAAACAAAGAAAAGTCTCTCGGGGCAAGATTGGATAAATAGGAAGGGTCAGGCATGGAGGTTAAGCCATTTTTGGTCAAAAACTGCTGAACGCTCAGCGTGGTGTAGGCAGGTGTGCTTGTATATCACTAGTCATGAAATGGGCAAACACATTGAAAGAGTCTTCAAAAAAAACTCACTGGTGCTGAACATAGACTCTCTCAACGATGCCAGCTGGCACACCGATACAGATGGGTTCCTAGAACACTCACCTAGTGGGGGAAGCCTGTGCTACAAGGGGCCCACCCTCCAGAAGATAATTCCAGGTTTTTGGGGGTCTCCCTTGTATGCTATTATGTACCCTTGATTCTTGGATAATTTACATTTGTGGTTTTGACTACTTACAAGCAACCACATTCATGTGAAATAAAATATTTTCATAAGATTTGGGTAGAACACTGTGCTTTTACTTAAAAAAGGTTAGGTGCAAAAAAATGAGGTACTCAGCTAGTGATCTCATATAGCTGCCCAGCAGCCATGTCATGCCGCAGCTTTGCTCCTCTTGACTCACTATTCTTCATACATATTCTGAGGAAAACCATACTTTAAGATGTTTTCCTGAATTTGGGAATTTGTGACAGCCCTGGTGGAATCCCTTACAAATACCACAGGTCTACTGTACATTGTTGTTAACCTATTTTTTAGAAATCTCTACCTCCTCTACTATTAGCTCTTTGGAGGATGGGCTCCATGCCGTATGCAACTTTGTAGTTCTTATACCTAGAACACAGTAACTGGCACTTTGTAGGTGCATAACACATTTTTTAGTTAATTCTTTCATTTAATTCTCAAAAGAAGCTCATCAGATAGATCATATTGTTCTCAATTGTATTAATCAGCCTAAGCTCAGTTATGCTGCAATAACATACAGCCCAAAACCTCAATGTTTACTACAACAAAGGTTTATTTCTCACTCATGCCACACACTACAGGTCAGCTACAGCCCTGCTCCATGTTGTCCTCATTTCAGGACCCACTGACAGAGAGAAAGAAATTGCAGACCACACCATGGCTCTTAAGGTATCTATATAATAGAGGCATAATTACTTGTACTCACTTTTGCCAGGCAAAGCAAATCTCCTAGCCAAGCCTGATGTCAACAGGGCAGGGATGTATAGTCCTTCCACAGGAGGGAGGGGAGCCAAAAATCAAATGACCATACCTGGCACCAGAGACAAGAAAATTATGGACACTGATACTATACCTCACAACATATTACAAAGAAATTGAGGTGAAGCAATTGCCTGATCAACAACCTTGGTAGTGTCAGTATTTGAAGGACTTCTTCGGACTCCAGGCAGAGGACTCCTTCCACTGTGCCACAGCTGTTTTTGGGCTCCAGGACCTCATCTGTACTTTAGGCCACTCTCCATTAACATCCGCAGCAAGCTGTCACTAATGCACTTGGCTTTGAATGTTTTATTCATAAGGATCCTACATCCAGGGGAATCCAAGGGAGCCAAGGCAACAAAATTAACAAGCCCCAATCAAAAAATATAGTTAGAGCAAACACTTATTTTTTAAAATATTTTATTTATTTATTTTTAGAGAGAGGAAGAGGGAGGGAGAATGAGAGGGAGAGAAACATCAATTAGTTGCCTCTCACACACCCCCAACTGGAGACCTGGCCCACAACCCAGGCATGTGCCCTGACCGGGAATCAAACCAGCGACCTTTCAGTCACAGGCCAACACTCAATCCATTGAGTCACACCAGCCAGGGTGCCAACACTTAATTCTCAATAAATGGAACCATTTTAAATTTTTTTTGTTTAACCAGACTGAAGATAGAAAGGAGGTGGTGGCACCTGATGTCTAGGAGAGTCTGGCACCATCATTTAGACAAGGCTGTAACTGTAACCTGGTCAGCATTTCCAGAGTTAATTATTCCCATCACCAGTCCCAAATGGACACCCTGGTCACTGTGGTTAATGATCTCTATGGTTGGACTGAGAACAGTTTTGCTCAAGGAAAAACCTCTAACTGCATGTAGGTACCAAGTCTAAAAAACAAGTCATAATTCACCATTTGTTTGTTTTTTACTGGATCATTTATTTTCCTTTACGTTGCATAGGCACCATGTTTGGCCTTTCGATGGTGCAGGTTATGAAAAGTTCAGCACTCAGAACAGAGCTGCACAAAATACCTGTTCCCCATCTCTGCCAATAACATTTTTAAGAAGATTGTTCTTGATTAAAATATGCACTGTAAGTCATGAATCCAATCTGCCCGGGATGGATCCAGTTGCACAGTGTTATGAAACACATACCATCCAGGATGTTCTTCCAAAAGAACATGTACAGAAAATGCTGCATTTCTGCCGGAATAAAGGCTCCTTTCCAGCCCCCACTGCTCTCCACCCTCAGCCCAAACATCCAACAAGCTGAAGTTTGCAGCTGCTGGGACTAAGCCCTGTGCTGCAATTCCAAGACCACCTTCTGGATTCTCTTGGGAGAAGCCCCTGTTGGAAGGCCTGGCCACTACTCCCCAGCAGAACAGAATAGTATAATGCCATAGGAATTGCCCCATTGAGCCTTCTCACTTTTGTCCTTCAGAGTCCGCTGGTGTGGACTCTGTGTTCACGTACTGAAGGAGGACGCAGGAGAGGTGGTGCAGGGCTTCCCAAAACAGCACAGGTGCACTAACAAAGCATTCTCAGGGAAGCCTTCCTGCTCCCCATAAGCCACCACTTGTTCCATCCCCCTTCCTGTGCCCCATCTAGAACTACCCCCTCACTATTTCCATACCTCATGTCTCACTTTTGTTCTTCTTGCTAAGAAAACTTACTACTCCTCACTTACCCATTTCTTTCAAGATCTAGTTTTACTTACTCCAAGTTTTCCCAACTAGACTCTTCCTAAACCCCTTATATCTGTATTTTTAGCATTTGAGATGTACCAAAACAGGTGCCTATTTTTATTTTTTTAGACAATTAGATCAGAACTTACTCATCCAAATAGACGTCACTTTCCAAGCACTCTTCATGGGAGGTTAATCACTTCCTCCAATGTAGCCACTGTGCATCATAATTTGGGGATTCCTTTTTGAGGCTTGCCTTCAGAGAATGTGTCATGCATTATTGAACTCAATAGCTTATAGCAATTCTCTGCCCTTTGAGAGGTTTTAGGGAATTGTTCAGAACCATAAGTGGTTAGTGAGAGTACATAGATATTTTGTAACTACACAATTTACACGTCTAGAACAGTCCCTTGAAAAATGAAACTCTTTCTCCCACAACACTGCTTTACATCCAACCAGTCCCAGAGATGGCAAATATTTGCTCTGTGAAAGTGTTTTTATTTTCTTTTTGAGACATTTGGATCCATACCTGATTAGTAATATAGGTGTTGATTCATTCATCCAAGAAATATTTCTTGAGCACTTTCCTCATGTCAAGCCCTGTGCTATGAGTGTGTCTGTAAAATCAAATAAAACATGGTTTTTACTCATATGGGACTAAGGGCCTACTTGAGGAAAAATACAAGTCAATGAACAAAACAGACTAATACAGTAAATGTTGTAATGGAGACAGGCGCAGGGGTCTACAGGAGGAAGAGAAATAAGTTAGACCGGAAGGTCTGGGTAGCTTCCTGATGCAGTTTTGAAGGATGATTAAGAGTTTGCTAAATGAAGCAGTTGGCAGGGGCAGGAGGGGAGGAACTACTTGTAAGAAAGCACAGATGGAGTTCTGAAACAGCAAGACACATTCAAGACACTTCCTGTGAAGGGGGCATTGGTAGAACGAATGCAGACATGAGAGGCACTCAGGCTCTTGACAGGTGAAGAAGGGCTTATCTTGAGAGCAATGGGAAGGTCCAGGCTAGGGTAAAAACCAGCCAACACCCCAAAACCATATCACGTGGCTAAAAACTCATGAAACATTTTTAATGTGTTTGCCGAGTACTTTTCCCCATGTTCTAGCCTATTTAATCCTTTTAATAACTCTGTGAGAAACACCCTGTTGTGCCCACTTTACAGATGAGGAAACAGAGACCCAGAAGGTTTACTCACCTGCCCAAAGTCAACAGCTAGTTAGCGGCAAAGTTGGGATTCAAACTCTTTGTGTCCACCTCTCTCAACTCCAAAGCCCAGAACGATCCTTTAAAAAAAACCTTAAAAGGAAACTTTAGAGTCTAAACATATTTACAATGTTTTACCTGGGCACAAATCAAAGCATTGGAAAATAAAATAATATTGAACCATTTTTAACTAACAGAAAATATCTATTCTGCATTACTCAGTTGGCATTAATACATTAATGGCTATGTTGTAAATTTACATAAATCTTTTGAAAAACAATATTATATATATATCAAGAGTCATAAAAATATCCCATCTTCTATTACCACCTCAAGGAATTTATCCTGAGAAAATATTTCAAAAATAGATGCAAAGTTTATCGTTGCAGCATTATCTTTAATAGTGCAGAACTAAAACAACCTACATGTGGGATGATTGGACAATGGTTTGGTGAATGATCATATAACTTATTGGAATATTGTGGAGTCATTTAATATGATCTTTATGAGGATTATATAACACCATGGAAAATTTTATATGTAAACAGTCACGTGAGAAGTAAAATAGAGCACATGTGGACATTTAGGAGGAGTGTGGCCTAATGTCTGCAAATTTGCAGATAAATGAAAGTCATTGCATCATACAATTTCCCTTTTCAAATATGGTAACTAAAAACATTAAGTAACCCCTTAAGATTCTGAATGAAACTATGAGCTCAAGATTTGCTTACAAACCATAAAATAAATTGCACCAAGAAAATAAGTTCTACATTGTGTTATATCACATCATAATGTATTTACCTAAATCTGTAAAGAAACACCATCTTCATCACTTCATGAGAGTCCCTAGCAAGCTCCATATGTAAATACAAAAGCTGTATTGAAATGCTACTCCCAGCAAAGGTGGGCTGAACTTGTTGACAGACTGTCTGACTTTTACCTTCTTGCACACCAGCTTTGAAACCCAGCCATTTCAAACTCAAACCCCTGCAAAATTACAAATTATTGTGATCTTTGAAGTCCCAGGCATAAAAGTGAAATTGAGAATATCAAATCAAGAATATCAATAGTCTACTACTTATATATGTAATATGTATAATATTACATATGCATTATGGTTATAACTATTTCAAAATGTGAACATATGGCCATGCTACCTGGAAACACACAAATAAAGATGGTTGTCTTTGGGTGAAAGAATTCTAAGAAAATATTGTAATAACTATGCATGGTGTCAGGTGGGTACTGGAAATATTGGGGGAACACTTTGTAAGGTACATGATTGTCTAACCACTGTGCTGTACACCTGAAACTAATACAAAACAATATTAATTGTAAAATAAATAAATAAAATTAAATGAAAATTCAAAACAAAGAATTCAAAGTAATGTTTTTCTTTTAAATCATTTATTAAGTATTATATTATTGCATTATAATAAATTAGGTTCATACAAACGATTTATTACTTTACAGCCACATTCTTTTTCTAATTAAAAAATAAATTTTTTATTGTTGTTCTCTTACAGTTGTCCAAATTTTCCCCTGTTGCTTTCCCCTGCCCCACCCACCCTCACTCCCAGCCCCCATAGTCAATCCCCACTCTGTTGTCCATGTCCATGTGTCATTCTTACCTGTTCATTGATTAAACCCTTCCTCTTCTTTCTCCCCTTGTCCCCCTCTCCCCTCACTTCTGGTCTTGTCAGTCTGTTCCTTGTTTCCATGCCTCTGGTTCTATTCTGTTCATTTGTTTATTTTGTTCATTAGGTTCCTCTTATAGGTGAGATCACATGGTATTTGTCTTTCACAGCCTGTACAACCATATTCTTAAGGGTTGAACTGTATTGCATTTTGCCCATTGGTATTTTATAGTTTTTAATGTGTTTGTAGGGCTTTAAAGTTGCAATAAGTAAATAAAGACTGCAGAATTAAGCAGGAACTGGCTACAGAGCTAACCACATTGTACTTCCTATGGCATTTGAGTAGAGATGCCAAAATCAGTAGTATCTTTGTATGTATACACACTGGTAAAATGCACCAGAACTTAGGCTTCAAAATGGGGCTGGCACTCAATCTCAAATAAAGAAACATGCTTATGAGTCCTGAAACCCCACTGTTTGATTTGACAGGAACTACAAATTGCATTCAGGAGCCCCACCCAGGAGATGCTGGGAGAAAGGGAGAAAGGAAGAATGGAAGGAAAAACAGAGGTAAGGAATTATATTCATGCTAATAAGAACTGCAAACCAGTTTTCTTTTTCTTGTTCATAGCTCTTTGTGTTGACCTCCAAGGATCGATCTATCTGTCACATGAATGTCACCAGAGACGAGACAGAAGGGAATCTGAAACAAGTGAGAGGGGCTCAGCCCACACATGCAGCAGCACGTGAAAAAGAAACTGCGAGTCATGTTTGTCCAAGTGACTTGGTCCTAAAAGAACATTTAACTGAGAAACTGTGTGCTTCCTGCTTTTGCAGGAAAGAATTAGGTTGGGAAAATCCACAAATGCATAGGTACATGAATTTTGCAATTTGTAAACACTCATTGTTTTTTACTTAGTATAAATAACAAATTAATAATAATATGCAGAGAAAGAAATTCTAGTGGTCAAGGATCAACTACAAACAGCCTAAGAGAAGCACTAGTAAGATGTGTGGGAGTTGGGAACTGCAGAAATTACCTTATCTCGCTTGGATCTTGAAAATTGTGAATTTTCTGTGAAATCCAACCTCCACTATTTAAATAAGAAACTTTGTAACATCTTAAAACTCTGGTTTCATGCTTTTTTTCTAATCAACTATATAAACTCAATAGAGAAATGGAGTGAAGGCTTAAGATAAGGAGAAGGGAGAAAATTCAGTTATGTAAGATAAATAAGTTCTAGAGATTAATACACAGCACATGACAATAGCTAGAAATACCTTATCATATACTTGGAATTTTCTAAGAGGATAGATCTTAAATTAAATCTTCCTACCACGCACACACAGACACACACATAAATGGTAACTAGGTAGAAGTGATAGATTAATTAGCTGGTTTGTGGTGATAGTTTCACAATGTATATGTACATCAAAACATCAAGTTGGATGCTTTAAACAAAAAAAATTTAAATAGCAATAATATCTCAATAAAGCTGTTTTAAAAAGAGGAAAGAAAAGAATACTTAAAATATTGTAAGAATATTAGCACCTCATTCTTCACCAAACTATCACTCTACCACCACTGTAGGGTAGGGTGGTAAAGAAAAAGAATTAAGCACACTAGGATTGAACCACGCAAAACTCAAGCTTATACAACCACCACTGTCCCTTTTCCTCCCCCCAGTAGCAAACTCCACTAATACTGACTGTCCCCCATTGATCAGACACATCCAATCTTCATCACATGGAATCCTCAGATCCTCCACGTCCCAAGTAGAGACATGGAAATACAAACACATTAGGTAACCAAGAGGAGAGAGTACAGTGACTCCCTGATGTCCACACCTCCAAACTAACGCAAACAAATCAAGCTACCACAATCAGCAGCCAGAAACTAGGTCAGGAAGAATCCTGGGGCACATTTCTGCTGGAAGTCTTCTGAGAAAGCTTCCTCTTTTGAGAGAGCATTCCAAGCAGAACTCTCTTCACATCCTCTGGCAAGAATGTAATGCATCCTTTCCCAGCATGGCAGAGGGGCAAGGTGGAAAGATAACAAGGGTCCTGAATGGCACCACTGAACTGCCAACCCCACCAACCCTATAGCTAGCCCAACCTCTGGATCCCAGGTTACATAAGATAATAAATTTCCTAGGTGTCTCCACCAGTATGATTCAGATTCTATCTCCTGTCATCAAAAGTATCCTGGCTGGTGTAAATTCAGGTCTGTCTGATGACTAAGCACCCACTCATTCTAAGAATGTTCTATGCTGAGAAGCCATCTCTGCTGAGCATAAAGTCTCGAAGGGTTTCTACCTCAACAGGTCCAGTGGCCCTGGAGCCAGACTTAGATTAAATCCCAACTCTGCCACTGTTTATCTGTGTGATTCTGAGCAAACTGCTTCTCCTCTCCATGCCAGTTACCTCACCTAAAAATGTGAATAATATTAGGGCTTGCCACAAAAGATGTTTGAAGATGAAAAGACGTTTCCATACAGTAGGTGCTCAGTGCCCATTAGCTCTCACAGAAAGGGAGGAGCATGACTTTTACACCTAAATTCTTCTCAGAATCCTTATGATGTTCGAATAAGGTGATTTACTGTTCTCC
>VMDR010017879.1:0-19686 GCA_007922815.1 Macrotus californicus | reverse complement strand
TGCAGGGAGGAGGGGAACAAAGGGGGAAAATGGGACAACTGTAATAGCATAATCAATAAAATACATTTTAAAAAAGAAAAAAGTTAAGGAAAAAAAGAAATGTGCTATAAGCATAAAGAAGGTGCACGATTTTGAAGACTTACTATGAAAAACATAATGTAAAATATCTCACCAGTAATTTTAATGTTGGTTATACCTTGAGATAACATTTTGTATTTATTGGATTAAATAAATTATTAAAATTGATTTCACCTTTTTTTTTACTTTTTAAAAAGTACGGCCACAAGGAAAGTTTAAATTATGTATGTGTGTGTGTGTTACATGCCTCCGACTCCTGGCGACCCTGGGGTGCATGAGGACCACCGTGTCCTGTCCTCAGCAGCCCCGCACAGCCGGTGGGGGGTTAGGCTTTGGTGGAGTCAGACCCTCTTATACCTGGTCTTCCCCTTTCCCTGCTGCCTTCTGTTTTCCCAGTATGTTTGTCTTTTCCAAGGACCCCGCCTTCTCAGGCTGTGCCCAAAGGAGAGCAACCTCAGTTGTGCCATTTCTGCCTCCAGCTATGTTTCAGACCTCATGTGCCCTGGGACCCACGTGTCTGTCTTTCTGGCTGTCTGTCTTTCTGAGATGCCCACAGAGCTCTCCTCCAGTGACCCCATCTCCAAAGACTGACCCTCCTCCCAGCCTCCTTCCCTGTGCCTCTCACATCCACACATCATGATTAGGAGTATGAGCATGTGGATGGGCTTAGCCTTGGTGTCTAATGACACATCTTTGCTATTTTTTTTAAAGATTTTATTTATTTATTTTTTAGAGAGAGGGGAAGGGAGGGAGAAAAAGAGGAAGAGAAACATCCATTAGTTGCCTCTTCCACACCCCCAACTGGGGACCTTGCCCACAACCAAGGCATGTGCCCTGACTGGGAATCGAACCACAGACCTTTCTGTTTCCAGGCCAGCACTCAATCCACTGAGCCTGCCCAGCCAGGGCAACCCATCTTTGCTCTTGATGGTCTTTCCCAATTCTTCCACTGCTACCCTTCCACATCTCAGCCTTCTCTTGATTTTCTCACTGCAGTCTCCATTTGAAGGCAAGCACAATCTGGCTCACATTATATTTCTCTAGTGCTCGCTTCGGCAACACATATCCATTCTATTTCTCTTGGATAGTGCTATACAGAACTAAATGTGAAAAAGAAAATTAAGGTTCTAATATTTTTTATTTGTAGAGAGAGGAGGAGGGAGGGAGAAAGAGAGAACAAGAAGCATCGATGTGAAACAGAAACATCGATTGGTTGCTTTCTGTACGCACCCCAGGGGACTGAACCCACAACCCAGGCATGTGCCCTGACTGGGAATCGAACCAGCGACCTTTCAGTTTATGGGACAATGTCCAAACAACCGAGTCACTCTGACCAGGGCAGAAGATTAAGTTTCTAGAAGATAATTCATAACTTTGGGTCAGGGAAGGACTTCTTAAACAAGACACAAAAAGCTGTGACCACAGAGGGAAGGAGTGATACATCTAACGACATCCATATAAAGAACTCATCACCTGAGTGGAAGGACAAGCCACGGAGGGGGAGGAATACCAATAGCTGGCAAAGGCCGTTAGTCCAGAAAACGCAAAGAACTCCAGGAAGTGAAAGACAGCCCCGTAGACAAATTGAGAGGCATGGACAGGCATGTCACAGAAAGAACATGGAAGCCACAGTGCCACACCATTTAACCTGGTGGAAATAGAAAAATGCTCACCAAGGCCAACTTAGCAAGGTCGGGAAACACCGTCATTACCGGCAAGATCGAGAGTGTAAACAGCCTCTCCCCCAGCAATTCCACTCCTGGGTGCACACTTATGTTTCTGTTCCAGAGACTGGTGTGTGTGCGCAAGCACGGTCAGGAGAGCGTGTTCGTGACAGCCAAGACATGGAAGCCCCCGAAACGTCCTTGAGGCAGGAAGATGGGTAGCGTGTGTGCAATGAAGCACACACTCAGCAGAACCACTCCCAGGCGGTGCCGACACAGCGAGTCTCAGCAGGGTACAGTATGGGCCAATTGTGTCATGCTCCAAGCCATGCAGAAACCAGCAATATGGTTGTGGGTGGTAAGGTGCCCAGAAAAGCAAGGTGATCACAAACTGGAAGTGCAGCTCCTGGTTACTCAGGAGGCATGGGAGTGGCCTGCCTTGGGCTCCGTGGTCACTACGTCCCACTTACTGTCTTTAAAACATATGTAGACATTGCATGATCTCTTCTTGAGCACTTAAAAGAATGAGTCAAAATTTGCATAATTAAAATTCCAGTAAATTTTTGAAAAAGTAAGTGGGCCATGAGACTACAAATTAAAGGCAAATTTGGAAGCGCTGCCGTCAGGTGTTGGGGAGAAGTGGGCCAGCACTGGGGGTCTGGGGGCAGAGGGGGACTGTGGGAGACGGGAGGTTATGAAAGAACGAAGCGCGTAGTGGGGGAGGGCGGGGAGAAGGACTCCTGCCGTGACAGGAGAGGAGTGGGCCCGGGGCAGTCCTGGAGCTGGGACAGGGCCCCCGGTCTGCGTTCCCAGGCGGGAGGGTGGGTGCTTCCAGATTGTAGGTGCAGAAGGGGAAGCCCGTGTTCCTCCCTGTTCTCCCCCCAGCTGAGCTGCTAATCGGGTGAGGGGCGGTGGAGGAAAGGAGCTTCACCGGGACACGTAGGACGCCGACCCCGCTCAGCCCATCTGTGTGATTCTCTCCAGTAAAAGTGCCCAGCAAGTGCCCTGGCTGGTTGGCCCTGTTGGTTGGAGCATCCTCCCGTGGACCAGAATTTTGCAGGTTGAATTCCTGGTCAGGGCACATACCCAGATTGCAGATCTGGAGCCCAGTCAGGGCACAAATGACAAGGCAACCAATTGATGTCTCTCTCTCTCTCTCTCTGAAAGCAACAAAAAAAACATCCTCAGGTAAGGATTGAAAAAAATGCCCAGAAGGTGAATGACTGCCTGGGGTGGGGCTTCGCACACAGGTACCATGTGGGAGAGGAGGGCACCAGCCTAGGTGTGACTAACAGAGGCCACAGACAGAAGTGGGACAGGCAGTGAAACCCCTGCTCTGGAATCCCCCTGCTCAGAGGCAGCCACTTCCCCCTCTTCTAGCTATTTCTTCTGGAATTACTTCTGCCATTCGTAACAAAGAGCTCGTCCATTTACTCCCCTCGGCCTTCCATCAAGCCCTAGACTTTACCAATAACCCCAGCTGCCTCCGTTTTCATTCTTGCCTCTCTCAGGCCTTCCACGGAGTCTGGGAGCACCGGAATAGATTCCCCAGAGAATAAACCTGCTGTCTCTGGGAGAAAAGAAGCCAGGGCTAGCTGCCCTGCGTCACAGTCTGGGGGCAGAGGAGGGACTGTGACCCAGCCCATTTTCATCTTGCTCCCCCCTCCTCTGGGGTTGAGACACCTTATGGTGCCTGAGCCTCCCAGAGGTCCCGCAGGAGACTCTGCCCACTGCTCGGTGCCCGAGGCCAGCCAAGACAGGCCTCCCTGTCCTGTCCACCCAGAAAAGTGGGCAGACATTTCTCACTGGGCCCACACCCAAGCATCTCTAGTCTCAGCAAGGCCCAGTAGGGGGCGTACAAGAGGCAACCACACAGTGATGTTTCTCTCCCTCTTTCTCCTTCCTTTCCTGTCTAAAAATTAATAAATAAATAAAAAATTTAAATAGGTATAATTCTGATTCATTCACACCAGACGGCCATTGTTGTGTTGGCTGTTGCCATTTTATTATTTGACAATCTAAGGGAAAAGAGGTCAGTGCTCCTGACTAAAAAGTATTGCAATGTTTTAAAAATCCTTGGGGCACACCAGCGTGCCTCGGTACATGGGTCAAAAATCACTGGTGTAGATCAGCATGCCCCTGAAAGGCCAGAACACATTTCAACCCCTGAGGTGCGACCACCCTCGAGAGAGCACAGGATCTTGTTAACTATCTGGGAATCCAGTCACAGAGGCTTTCCTGCCTTGCCTTCTCCTACCTTCAAGTAATCTTCTTTGCTCTGCCTCCTTAACTCCATAATGTGTAAAAAGAGCTGCAAAACTGTCATTCTCCAGAGCGTTTAAGAGCTTTCCTCCTAGCGGATTGTCAGTGTGGCTCCTATAAACCCCTAACCCTTCCCCACTCAGGACGTAAAACCTTGGGAAAGGGCGCCCTCTGGGCTGAGCTGTGGTCACGAGGCCTCCCCTGTGGCTGGAGAAGTCGGTTCTCTGGGCGATAGCCCAAAGGTGGGTCATTCCCTCAAGAGCTGCATGTTGGGCAGACAGAAACAAGATTACCAAAAACGGTAACTCTTTACTAAAGACGTGTGACTGCTCGGAAAATGCTCTCCCTGGCCTTGCCAGCTGACACCTTTTCATCACACATGAACACGATGTGAAAGGAGGACAATGACACTGGAAAGCGACAAGGTACAGGATGAGGGAGCAGGTGGGAGTCACGTTTAGAGAAGCCGCAGGTGGAGCGTGAAGAGTACTGGCTTCCTCAGGGACATGACCCGTGAGGGCGCTGCTACCCGCGCCCCAGAACAATGATGGCCGCACCAAAAGCACAGGCAACAAAAGCAAAAATGAACAAGCGGGAACACAGCAAACCGAAAAGCTTCTGCACGGCAAAGAAAACCATCAGCAGAATGAAAAAGCAGCCTATAGAACGGGAGGGAATATTTGCAAATCAAATATCTGATAGGGGTTAACATCACAATATATTTTAAAACCCATACAATTCAATAGCAAAAAGAAAGAGAAAATATCTGATTATAAAATGGGCAGAGGACCCTGGCTGGGTAGCTCAGCTGGTTAGACTGTTGTCCTGAAATGCCAAGGTTACGGGTTCAATCCCCAGTCACGGCACATACAAGAATCAACCAGTAAATGCATAAATAAGTGGAACAAATAATCTCTCTCTCTCTTTCTTTCTCTCTCTCTCCGCTGCCCTTTCCTCTCTCTCTCTAAATTCAATAAATAAAAAATGGGCAGAGGAACTAAATAGACAGTTTCCCAAAGAAAACATATAGGTGGCAAACAGACACATGAAAAGGAGCTCAACATCACTAATCATCAGGGAAACACAAATCAAAACCACAGAGAGATGCCATTTCACACCTGCTAGAAGGGCTGAAACCATCAGAAAGACAAGAAATGACAAGTGTCGGCGAGGATGTGGAGAATCCCCTGTGCACTGTTGGTGGGAACGCAAATTTGTGCAGCCATTATGGGAAACAGTAAGGAGAGCCCTTCCTCAAAAAACTAAAAGTAGAACTAGCATATGACACAGCAATTCCGCTTCTGGGCATGGATCCGAAGAAAATGAAAACACCGAATTCAAACAGACATCTGCACCTCCGTGTTTGCTGCGGCATTGTTCACGGTAGCTGAGACCTGGGAGCGCCTCAGGCTCCATCAGTGGATGAATGGGCAAGGACAACGTATACAGCTGTCCTTTGGTGCCCACCAGGGTGCGTTCCAGGGCCCCTCGGAAACCCAGATCTGCGGGTGCTCACGTCCCTTCTATAAAACAGGATAGCGTTGGCACAGAACCTACACGCACCCTCCTGCATGCTGCGCACCACCTCTAGATTGCCTATAACGCCTAACACAGTGTGAGTGCCGAGTGAAGAGTTGCTACGCTGTGCCATTTAGGGAACGATGACAAGGAAAGTGCACCATTGCAGGCAACAGCGTCACTGCGCTTCAAACATTTTCTGTCCTGGGTTAAATCCGTGGATGGCTCTGTGTGTGGATTATATATATATTTATATATATATATATTTATATATATATGAATATTAGCCATAAAAAGAAGGAAATCCTGCCATTTGTGACAACATGGATGGACCATGATGACATTATGCAAAGTGAAATGAGTCTGACAGAAAAAAACAATTACGTATGATCGTCCTTATATATGGGGTGGGACAGGATAACAAGAAGCTAGGAAGATTCCTTGGCAAGTAAAATGGGGAAACTGAGGCAGGTGGCTGAACAAACTGGCTGAGCTATTTACAGTCACAGGTCAGAGGACAGAAGGCCCCAAGTGCCTAGCAATAGGCAGACCTGGTGCCAGACCTCCCCCTCTGCCCCCAGGGTAGCCTTCTGTCCCAGCACATCCCCCGAGGCTGTTTGATTTAGACCCCTGACCCCGCCTCCCCAGAGAAAACATCTGGGCTGCCAGCTCCAGGCCCAGAAAAGCAGCAAAACCAGACGGATGACACCAGGACCAGCTGCAGTGACTGATGACCCCCTGCCCTGGCACCGACCAATTAGTGGAGACCAGGACCCTGAAAGGACACCCCTGGAAGACCAATGAATATTCCATTGAGACCCTCCCCTGGAACCTCCCCTAACATCTCTGCTTCTGGGAAGAAGATAAAACTCCTCAAGACAGAGAAGCTGGTTCAAGCTCTCTCTAGAGCACGCCCACGCCTTATGTTGAGCATGAACTTTTTATTTTCTTCTAAACTCTAAGGGCCCCCATTGCAACCAGGGCAGCAATGGGCAGGGGCCACTCGTCCCCGGCTGACCGCCTGAACCAGTCTGCAAGGCGCCTTCTCTCCAGCTCTCCAGTGCTCTGCCAGCCCCAGCATGGCTCACTTCATTTCCACAGCATCTCTCAAGATCCAGAGCAGAGCACCGCCCAGGCTCTCTCCAGTCCTAGGCCCTTCCTGGTTTCACTGTCCCCAGCTTCAATAAACATCCTCTCAAAATCACCTGGACTTGCGTTGTGACATCCTTCCTGCACAAAGTCAAGAACACACGCACTGCAGGCCGGTCCAAGGCAGACCCCCTCAAGGTCCAGTCTCTTTCGGGTAACAGTGGGATTTAAACACACACACACACACACACACACACACACACCAAACAAACTCCACTCGTAGAGAACAGATTGGTGGTTGCCAAAGGCGGTTGGGGTGGGGGTGGTGGGCAAATGGATGCCAGGGTCCAAAAAGTACAACTTCCAGTTGTAAAGTAAAATGAAGTCCTGGGGATACAATGCACCGCACGGAAAGCCGTCCCGTACACGAAAGGGGTGCAGGTTTGATTTTAGGACCCCCGGTCGGGGCGCACACCTAGTTGTGCGTTCAATCCAGTCAGGAAGTGTAAGGAGACAACCGACCAATGTTTCTCTCTCACACTGATGGCTCTCTCTCTCTCTCTCTCAAATCAGCAAACATATCTTTGGATGAGGATTAAAAATACATATTAAAAAATAATAATATTGTATTGTATGTTTGAGAGTTGCTGAAAGTAGATATTAAAAGTTCTCATCACAAAAAATGTTGTAACTATGTGGGTTGGTAGAGTGAAGCGGATTTACTGTGGTGATCATTTTGTATATATCGAATCATTACGTCCTGCACCTGAAGTGAACATAATGTTATATGTGGATTATATTTCAAAAATAAATGAACAAAGTTCAAAGATAGTATTGCACAGTTCCAACAGAGCCCAGATGCAATAGATTTAGATGGTTTCCCAGATAAGAGTTTTGAAATTGTGCTCTCCTTGCAAATTGCTTTGTGGTTAGACTGTTAAGGCCTTGACACTAAAAGACTGTGCTTGTCCCGGACAGGGACTGGCCCGGACAGGGACCGGCCTGGACAGGGTCTGCCTTGGGCTGGCCCGGAGTGTGTGGGCTCTTCCTTTGTGTAGGAAAGGCTCCACAACACGAGTCCAGGTGGTTTTGAGAGGACACTGAATTAAGCTGGGGGCAGTGAAACAAGGAAGGGCTTGGTGTAGAAGAAGCAACAAAAGAAGCCTGGGCTGGGCTGGGCTGGGCTGGGCTGGGCAGGGCTGCCTGAGCTCCCTGGGAAGTCAGGGAAAGGGGCTGTGCAGGCGGGTTCAGGAAGTTAGTCTGGGATGAGCTACCCCTGCCCATTGCTCCCCTGGTTGCATGTCTAGTGGGGACCCTTAGCGTTTAGGAGATACACAGCTGAGGGGGAAGAAAAGGGAGGGGAAGGGGAAGGCGCAGCATGCTGGGTGCTTTGTCTTCAAAGGCTGGGGGTTTAGGGAGGTCTTGGGGAGGACCCCAATAGAACACCCATCGGCTTTGTGCTGATGTGCCAAAATGAGATTTAGTCTTTTAACTCCAGCTGTCCTTGGGTGTGGAAGGCAGGACTTTGGGATTTACTAGGTGGCTATAAATAGCTTAGCCATTTGACTGTCTCGGCTTCCCTGTTCCACTTGTCCTGGCTTCCTGGCCTGCCTCACACTGACTCCTCAGTTCTTCCAGTGGAATTCAGGAATGTAAGTGAACACCTGCTTCCGTCCTTGGGATCCCCCAGAAGCCCGACTGCCAGCACCAGTGAAAAGGAATAGAAGGCCAAGTGGACTTAGGAACAGAGGAAAGTTTGAAAACTCAGAAGCAGATCTGGAGCAAATTCTGGGTAGTAAAGGAAGGTCCAGCATCTGTCGGCATGTTCGGCTCTGCCTCTGTCATGGAGGGGGGGCCCAGGGGGCACAAGGCAGAGACCCAGGGGTGCAGAGGCACAAGGCAGCCTCTGCAGAGGCTGCGGAGGAATGGTTTACACTGCTGGGCTAGACACGTCTTTGAGAACCATTCCAGGAGAAGGGAACCAACACAAATAAAAGAGGGTGAAATAAAATGCAGATGGTGTTAATATCTTCCCACTGCAAGCACCTCTGCAACTGGAAAAAGCACAGTTTGAAAGTGAAGGTCAAGAGCTTTAGCAGAAACTTACATAATGGAGTTTATGGGGAAAAATAAGGTGAAACTCCCTAGGAAATTAACTGAAAGAGGGAGCTGACTGCAATGAGGTAAAACTTCAGCCCTGCCTTGGAAGAATGAGACGGGAAATTAGCTGGAGGTTTGGAAGAATTGGGGAGTGGGGGCTAGGTGTGTTTAAAACAAATCCAGAGCATTTTCCCAGGGTGGGGAGACTTGTGATGTGATTGGTTGAATACGCACTCTGCTAGGGAAAAACAAAAAAAGGAGAAACAACAGCCTGAAGAAAAGAAATGCCCACAGTGGACCAAAGCTTAACTGAAATAAATTTCTGACCCTCAACAAAGGATCCTCACCCCCAGATGTCCCCAACTCAGGCCTGGGCAGAGGCCCAAACACAGGGACCTTCTGTGCTAACGGAGGGCTGGGAGGGTGCAGGTCCTCACGGAGTCCTTACAGTCCCTGAGGACCGTGCCCCCAGCAGTCCCGTTTGCAGATTCGGAACTGGATGCTTGGAGAGAGGCTAGGTAATCCTGAAGTCATGTGACTGGGGGTAATGTGACTCCTACCCACCACTACACCCTGCCCTCCTCTCTTGGGTTCTGGAGGCAACCTTGACACGAGGAGCATTCTGTAGAGGTTTATAAATATAGGCGGGCTACGTTGGAGTGCAGCTGTGGGCAGGCTCTGTCCAGGGCCTGCAGGTCCCACCCTGGCCTCTGGGCTCCAATGCTGCAGGTGCAGGAGCCCATGGATGAGCACCCTGCTGGGGGCTCTGGCCTTGGTGGGCAGAGGAGCAGGCGCACTGAACAGGCGTGGCCTCACTCGGGGCAGGCAACAAACTTCTAAATCAGGGACAGCAAGGGTCCCCACATTTTCCAGATGGCTTTCAGAGACAGCCTTGAGAAATCTGCCCTTCTGTCAGATCAGCCTGGCCCAAAATGATCCCCAAAGACTCGCTGAGCTCTGTCCTGTGACCTTTGGCCTCATCTGGATATTCTGAATGCTGTTAAATGTACCCCAGTGCACAAGTGCCCTGGAGGTGGCTGTGACAGGAGCCGCAATGCTTCCGGCCAGGCCCCTCCAGTCCCAGAGGAAGATCCTATCTGAGCTAAGGAGTGCGGCTGCCGCGGAGCCACCTCTGGTGGGAAGGGGTGGGTCTGCTCCCGCTGGAGGCACAGCGGGAGCACCTCTGCGCCCTACGAGAGAGCGAGAGCGCAAGACTCCTGGGCCTGGGGCGGGTGCGCTGTGGCCTACACGTGCTTCCTTTCCTGCTGGGGCCCCAGCTTTCCGCCAGGTCAGTGAGAGTGCGGAGCTGATGGCATCGTGAGCCCCTCCCCTCTCTGCAGCAGTGAACTCAGGACCGGGCCGCTTTAACCGCGGTGCTGTTCCATTGAACTGGCGTGGCTACAGGCGCAGGCGTAGGCGGCAGGGAACTGCAGGCAGCCGCACTGCCCTGTCTGCACGTGCCGAACTCTCGTGGTTCCAGGTGGTGTCAAAACCCAGTCCCTGGCAAATGCGAGTGAAAAGGACCAGCGTGTCAGACCAAGCAAGGCCTCCAGGAGAAAACGCCTGCGCAGAGGGGACACCTGTTCCAGTGGAGGAGTTGCAAGCTCCCTGGCTTGTCTTTGCTGCCTGCCTGGACTTGTAAATATGGCCTATTAAGGTAATAAAAGAGTTGGTTCCAAAGTTTATTTCCTCTGGTTCTAGTCTTTAGAGAGATTTCTTCTTACGGGATGTAGCTGATTTGAGGGAATCCAACTAAGGAAAAAATTTGATCTAGACACAAATGAACAAAACAAAAATGTGTCTGGAGAGAAATTGGCTTGCCTGACCCTCCCCTTTTGTTGTGATGTATCCAAGCCTCATTGCTTTAAAAATAAAAGTGTTTAATAATTACCTTTGTTGACCTCTGTACCTTCTGGCTTCCTCCACTCCTGGGCACAAGACATGGCCATTCCTAGGGCACAACTGAGCAGACACAGGCGTTACCGGAACACGGGCAATTCCCTGGGCTCTGCAAAGCCGAGAAGGTAAGACCAAGGGGTGATGGGCAGGCTCGCCACTTTCCTGGCCAGGGACTGGAAAGGGGCTTTATGTAGGAAGAGTATAGGACGGGACCATCAACTAGGGAAGCCTGGAGCTGATTTTCCTCAGCAATGTTCTCCACTCCTGGCTCCACTCAACGAAAAACATCTGCACAGTGGATCCGTTACGTGTGAGGTGCTTCAATTGTGGGCAGTAATGAGAAAAGCATTCCTTCCTCAAACTTGGTTCTACTAAGTGTGCTCCAGAAATTTTACTGTTAAATACAGCACTTCTTTTTACTTTGGAAAAAAATGGACCTGGGCCATGGAGGTAGAACAACTTCCCCAGGGTGTCATGGCCGAGGGTTAGCAGCCCAGAGGCGCAGGCGTCTGACTGCCCAGGAGCTCTGTTCTTGAGGCCTGAACAGCACTGTGAACAGTTATTCCTGAGACTAAGCAAATTATCCCTAGTGGGTCGGCACCCGCACTTTCCTAGAACAGTGGCTGATAACCGGTTTTGGGGGTCAGCTCCCACAACCCAGTGCGCCAGCAGAGAAGAACTCTCGCGGACCTCCTGGCTGCATCCTGCCTGCTAGACCATTCGCTGAATAGAGGCCCACGCCCTCCTTGCAGCCTCCTAGAACTGGCCAGAGGGGAAAATGGGGGAGACGAGCCTGAGAAAAAGGAGAGAGGACCAGAAGTCCATCCAGAGTAATGAACCCAAGACCACAAGTCTCCAAAAGGAGGTAAGGTGGTCCTTCTGGGCAGTCCCCTCCCAGGGGGGGCAGGGCGTGTTAATGGGGAGCCGCCCTGTGAAGTCCCCGCTGACCTCTGACTTGTAAAGTACATCTCTAAATGAACATGTTTTTCTGCACTTCACTTCCTTCTCTCTTACCAGTGAGCTCAGCATATTCTTGTGAAGTTAATTATGTGTGCTTCTGAGCACTGGGCAAGCCTGGGGGAGCTGGTGTTTGCTCAGCTCAATGTCCCCTTCAGGGACGATCGGAGAGACCCTTGTGGTGTTTGAGTCCCTCTGTAGCATCTTCATCAAATATCTGTCCCGCTTACGTCTGAGTAGCCCCAGCGATAAGCACGTCCCACTCCTGCTGAGTGAGTCTACTGGGGTGGTGACTCTGACTTGGGTGCCCCGTAGGTGAGCCCTCTGCATTGGAATATAGTAAGGGCTGGACTTGGAGGTGCCTGCAGTCTTGGGGGGCCTGGGTCTTGTGTAAGGCAGCGCTGGCCTGGCGGGGCGGGCGAGTAGAGGCAAAAAGGAGGGGGTGCTGCACACTGAGCAGCAGGAGGCCCAGGTGGATGGTGGTTGCAGCGGGCAAACAGGGTGCAACAAACTTCAGGCTCACTGGATGGGGCGCGAGGGCCCTGAGCCAGAAGATGGGGATGACTTCCAGCGCTGGAGGAACCGGGCGGAGCGCTGGGCGGAGGCTCCCGGATCTCCCACTCCCCGCAGCACAGGGGACCGAGGGAGGATCTGGGGATTGATGGGGGTGGCATGGCCTGATCGAGGGTTGGCCTGGGATCTCGTCCCCAAGAGTCGGCTGATAGGCAGCAACCCCCTCCCTTTGGGCCACGGAAAGAGCACAAATGAGCTAACCCCAGAGAGTCCTAAACTCAGGCACTTGGGGTGAATGCAGACCTCAGCAGGAGGCGGATGCTGGGGGACCCAAGGCCATGGTGAGCTGCCAGCCACTAGAGGAGGGAAGCTGAGTCTGAGACTGCCCTGAGGGCTCACCTGGCACCCAGGCGCAGATGGAAGCTGACGCTGCTCCCTGGGGCCCCTCCTTCGATCCTGGGGGTCCCTTGGTGGCAAGGTCTGTTCTCTGGGCTCTAACCCTGAGCACAGCCTCTGCCCGGGCAGGCAAACAAATGCATGTTCACCTCGGGCTCCAGGAATCAGGCTGGTGGCTTCTGAGGGCTGACGTTAAAAGTAGGGACCTGAATCAGACATTTTCTTCCTTTAAAAAAGGTGTTTTTCTTACTTGATTCCTGAATAATTCACACACAGTGGAAGGTACACATCTTCAGTGTTCAGTCTGATGAGATTTGACAAACATATCACCCCAGAAAGTTCCTTCCTGCCCCTTTCTCGGCTGGCCCTTCACCCTAAGTTCTGTCCCTGCAGATTAGCTTTGCCTGTTCTGGAGCCTCATGCAAATGGAACTAAAAGGCATGTTTCTGAGCCTGGTCTTGTTGGTTGGAAGCATCAGAGGAAGTTCACAGCCCTAGTGTTTCTGTCCCTGAGGCCTGCATTGCTCACCTGTCTTCTCACCCGTGATGCCCCTGGCGGGGACCCCAAGCCCCAATTTCACTAGTAGCTCTGGGGAAGAAGTTCTGTTCTGCTCTGCCCAGCTAACAGGCATACCCTAAGAGCTTTTCTTTCTTTCTTTTTAAAAAAATGCATGTGTCCATTACAGTTGACGTGCAACATGACTTTATATTAGTTTCCAGTGTGCAGCATAGAGGTTGGACATATGTGTAATTTGCGAAGCGACCCCCTGGTAACTGCAGCACCCGCCGGCACCACGCAGCTTCTACAGTGCTGTGGGCCACATTCCCCACGCATGCCTACATCCCCATGATGCCTTTGTAACGGGCTGCCAGTGTGTACTCTTAGTAACTATAGCCTTTCTTGTTGCGATTGTTTCCTAAAGCAGCCTTTACCCTCAGAGCCCCTCTGTCCAGGGCGGTGAGGGCAGTGTAGGAGGATGGGAGCTGAGCCAGGTCTACCCACACTGGCCACATAACCCTGGGCAGGAATGCAACGTCTCTGGGGGCTCCATTTTCTGTTCTGTAAAATGGGTATGACATGATGTTCCTGACTCCTGAGGCTGTTGTGAGGGTTAGTGCACTCAGTCTGTCTGAGCAACGCCCCAGGAGAAGCACCCTGCTGTTACTCCGGCAACAGCACTGGGTGAAGTGCCTGGGAGAGGGCTTCACTTGGGGCTGTGCTGGCTGGACTGGCTGGAGGGAGGGAGGCAGGGAGGGAGGCCCTCAGGGAAGGAGGGGCTGCAACTGGCCATCTGAGCTGGATCTGCGCAGCATTAACTCTCCCCCCTCCACACCCAAGGTGGGCCTGCTCAGTGGCATCTGCATTATCGTGGGCACCATCATCGGCTCTGGAATCTTCATCTCCCCCAAGGCTGTGCTCAGCAACACGGAAGCCGTGGGGCCATGTCTCATCATATGGGCAGCATGTGGGATCCTGGCAACACTGGGTAATGAGTCTCCCTGGCCAAGTCTCCTGTGGCCCATGGGACCAGGCTACCTGAGCACTGTCCTGTGCCCAGGCCTGGCTGCTACTGGGTCCCTTTTAATGCTGGTGCGCAATAGGCATGAATCAGGCTGCGAGGAAATGTCCGATGGCCAGAGCTCAGCATGATCCAATGAGAGAGCACCATGGTGGGCCCCTGTGAGCAGGGCCCCGGCCGGACCCCTGGAGGGGAGGAGGGCTCTCTCACCAGGGCAGTGCCTCACTGGGGCCTGGGGTCCCCTGCTCTCTGTGTTCCAGGTGCTCTGTGCTTTGCAGAGCTTGGTACGATGATCACCAAGTCGGGGGGCGAATACCCTTACCTGATGGAGGCCTTCGGCCCCATCCCCGCCTATCTCTTTTCCTGGACCAGCTTGTTCATCATAAAGCCCTCATCCTTTGCCATCATCTGCCTCAGCTTTTCGGAGTATGCTGCTGCTCCCTTCTACTCGGGGTGCAAACCTCCTGAAGTTGTCGTTAAATGCCTGGCTGCCGCGGCTATCTGTGAGTGCCCAAGCTTGAAACCCTGGGCAGGGGTCAGAAAAGTTCTGGCACAGAAGAGGTAGGGACGCTCCAGCTTCGGCTCTGACACATCCAGAAACTGGCCAAGTGGGCCTGGAGAGAGGCGAGAAACGGGGCAGTGTCTGGCTTTGGCCCAAAGCCCTTTGTCGCCATGTGTCATCTGGGCTCTTCGGTTGTGGGAGCTGTCTGGGGTGGGGGTACGCAGGCTGTCCACAGGGCAGCACTTGGCTGGGGCCTGCCTGCTTCTCCAGTGCCCTCGGATTTCCAAGACCACCGTGAGGGGAGGTTGCGGGGATAGAAAGGAGTCTTGAGAACAGAGATATTGAACCCCTGACACAAAATGTTACCCCCACCCCGCCCAGTGCTCATCACGACAGTGAATGCGCTGAGTGTGCGGCTAGGCAGCTACGTCCAGAACGTGTTCACAGCAGCCAAGCTTGTGATCGTGGCCATCATCATCATCAGCGGACTTGTCCTCCTGGCCCAAGGTGACCTTCAGCAGAGTGGGGTGGGGGGGTGACCGCCACACACACAGGCCTGCCCTTCATCTGGAGGTCTTACTGCTAAGCATGCCTCCAAGGCAAAAACTGAACAGAAGGACTCAGTTTCCCAACTTTTCAGAGTTTGTTCAATAACCCGAGGTCGTAAATCTCCTTTCACATGGAGCTGATGCGAAGTCCCTGCCTGGTCAGCTCACAGCCGCTATTTCCTGTCTGGCTTTACTTACAGGGAAGACGAAGAATTTTGAAAATTCCTTTGAGGGCACAAAACTGTCGGTGGGAACCATCAGTCTGGCGTTTTACAACGGACTCTGGGCCTATGACGGCTGGTAAGACGTGTCTGCTGGCGGGTTCTTCAGGCTTTCTTGTCTGCAACTGTGTGGGAAGCAATGGCTGCTCCTTTCTGGGGTTTAGTGGGACCCTGAACTTCACCTTTGCATCTCCGCTTTAAGCACCACACCCCTCACCCTCTGTTCTCTCTGGACCCAGACACACCGAGATGCCTGCCCCTTTCCCAGTAGCCCTTGACGGGGTGCCTGGGAGCAGGCAGTGTGGGGCCCCCAGTGCCAGAAGCTTCCGCAGAAACACACAGTCTCGGCCAACCCGGGGCAGTCAGAGCAGCCCAGGCCCTGGAGAAGGCAAGAATATTCAGCAGCACTTCTATTTGCCCCTTGAAAATGCAAGGTTTAGTCCATGAGACTCTGCCCGTGACCCTTGAGGAAGAAGTGTGGCCGCGCGTGACACTGGGCTTTCCCTCACGCAGCGCGTCTGCAGCATTCATTCCCTTTTCAATGAGTTTTCCGTGTTCCCGAAGAACCTTGGGGACTGCTACTGCCACTAACTCTTGAAAATTCACGTGGTTGCCATGGAGGGTAAAGACCAGCTGACGGACGTAAGGATCTGGCATCTGCGGGCTTTCTCTGAAAGAAATTACCACGGAGCCCTGGCTGGGTGGCTCAGTTGTTTGGAGCGTTGCCCACCCTCCCTGCCACCCCCCACTGCATGCACCGAAAGGTCGTGGGTTCGATCCCGGTCAGGGCACACACCTAGGTTGTGGGGACCATCCCTGGTCAGGCACATGCAGAGGGCAACGGGTCGATGTTTCTCTCTCACATCAGTGTTTTTCTCTCTCTCCCCCACCTCTTCTCTCTCTAAAGTCAATAAAAACATATTCTTGAGTGAGGGTTTTAAAAGGAAGAAATTACCACAGCGTTTCTGCAGGAGAATCCCCCCACAGTGGGGAGTCTTAAATGAAGATGACATTTATTGTTTCGTATTTCACAATCAGTGAATTACGTTGCTCAAGTTACTTTTCTTTCTCTAGGAATCAGCTCAATTACATCACAGAAGAACTCAGAAACCCTTTCAGGTGAGAAAGCCCAGTCAGGGCAGTAGACAACGGACAGGCAAGTGATCTCTCTCCTCCCCAGCAAAAAAGGGACCAGGGCGCCCTTCCAGACATTCCCACTCGCTGGAGTTCCGCTTGGTTTGGGTAGTGGAATGGTTGCTGAGAGGAAGAAAGAACTCTAATGTCATCTCTGGCTTACGTTGCTTATAAACAATTCAATTTTACTGCCTGGGGTGCAGAGGGAGGGAGGTCTTTCTCCTCTGGAGATGTCACATGTGCCCCTGGGCTGTGCTGCTTCACAGGTACCCCGCAGGGTGGGCCTCAGGTGGGCCTCGGGCCGGGAGGCTGTGTCCCCAGCCCAGCGGAGGGTGCCCAGGGAGGGCTGGCCAGGGAGGTGGGAAGAAGAGACTGAGCCAGAGCAGCAGTCTCCAAGTCTCCCAGCGGATGCTGGGGTCTGAGCCTGGCTCCCTGGGCTCCGCCCCTCCCAGAAACCTGCCCCTGGCTATCATCATCGGGATCCCGCTGGTGACAGGGTGCTACATCCTCATGAACGTTTCGTACTTCACTGTGATGACCACGACGGAGCTCCTGCAGTCGCAGGCGGTGGCTGTGGTGAGTGCCCGGGCCACTGTGGGAGCGGGACAGGACAGGCAAGACCCTCACAAGGGAGGAGGGACTTGACAGACTAGAAGAGGGGGAGGGTGAACAGGTAAGGGAAGCACCAAAGACCCTCCTGAGGCTAAAGGCCGGCCAGGAAGGTTCCCTTTAGGGCACACCAGTGGCCTAGCGTGGGGAGGGGGCTTTGACAGACAAGTGTGAGGGAGAGAAAGTGCACGGGAGTCGCTGAAGAAGGGACTCACAATAACGCATGGTGGGCTTCAAGCTGGGTAAGAAGGGAAGCAAGGATGAGAGTGAGGGGTGTGAGGGCCAGTGGTGGCTGGGGCCCATGTGCTAGAGGACTCTTGGAGTTGGGGTAGGACAGGAAACCAGCTAGGAACTGGACAACCAGGTGACAAGGATGGGGAGCGTGGGGCGGTGCGTTCACCTCTCTGAGGTGGGAGGAAGGACAGGCCATTCTGAGTGAGAGGCCAAGGCAGTGAGAGCCCAGGGTGTCCAAGGGATATGGAGGTGACAAGGAATGATGACAGGGAGAGGTGAGGAGAGATGTGTTCCCATCAAAAGACACCGAGATACTCTGAGCAGGAGAAAAGAGGCCCCGCTCTTTCCCTCTACTTTTCCTCTGTAGGAGGGGTCCGAGGCCACGGTCACCTCGGGGATGGGGGCCAGGCCCTCTGGGCCAGCACAGCAGCTTTCTGGGGACCCATGGCTCCCGGGAGCCCATGCAAGACTCTCAGGACTCACCCCACTTCTCTCACCAGACATACGGTGACCGTGTCCTCTACCCAGCCTCTTGGGTTGTTCCACTCTTTGTGGCGTTTTCCACCATCGGCGCAGCTAACGGGACCTGCTTCACAGCGGGCAGGTAGGGACCCCCAACATCCCCCAGGAAGGGCCACCAGAGCTGATTTGACAGTTGAAGACAAGCCTCAGGGCCAGCATCCTCTGGGCTCTACAGGCTAAACCCCTCCACACAAGCAGGAAGCCTGAGTCCAGGGAAGGGAGCGAAAAGCACGGACAAGCTTGCACACGGGCCCTGGGCACGGCTGGCCCCACCGAAGAGAGGCCCTCAGTTCCCCTTAGGGGGTAACAGACTCGAGCACTAGGCAGAGTTTGGGGGCACAGGGTGAGAGAGGCATCGATTGGTTTACACGTAGTGCCTTCACTTTGCACCTTTTCCACTCTGAAAGTTTTGGTCATCATCTCCTGTTAATATGCTCAGTCTAGACCAGGTTTGGCAAACTTTTCCTTAAAGGGTCAGAGAGTGAACATTGTAGGCTTGCAGGCCCAAACTCCGTCTTTGCAGCACAAACAGGCAGTTTGCGACCCCCTCCAACCCTCCTGATCCTCCTGGTCTAGAGCCCGTTAACAGCTGTGCTGTATTCTACTTTGAAAAACAAAATTTTAATTTATTTTTAGAGGGAAGGAAAAGGAGGGAGAAAGAGAGGGAGAGAAACCTTGATCGGTTGCCCCTTGCACTCCCCCAACGGGGGACCTGGCCCTCAACCCAGGCATGTGCCCGGACCAGGAATCGAACCAGTGATGCTTTGGCTTGTGAGAGACACCCAACCCACTGAGCTACAGCACTCAGGGCTGTAGCATAATTTAGCATGACCTCCACTCCTGGGCTAGGTGGGGGTTGTTTTCATATACACTGCTACAGGGGATTCCTTTCTTTTTCTAATTAAAACAATTTTTCAGTGGAAGTTGGCATTCAGTATTACATTAGTTTCAGGTACACGGCATAGTGGTGAGACATTCATGTAGCTTATGACGTGCTCCCCAGTAACCGGGCGCCACACCCAGTTACCACAATATTACTGACTGCGTTCCTGTGCTGTACTTTACATTCTGTGACTGTTCTGTAGCTACCAGTTTGCACTTCTTAATCCCTTCACCTTTTTCATCCAGCCCTCAACCATCTCCCATCTGGCAACCATCAAAATGCTCTCTGTATCCACGAGTCTATTTCTGTTTTGTTGGTTTATTTTGTTCTTTTAGATGCCACATGTAAGTGAAATCACGTGGCATTTGTCCTTCTCGGCCTGACTGACTTCACTCCGCACAGTGCCCTCTAGGTCTGCCCTTGTTGTTGCAAAGGGTAAGAGTTCATTCTTTCTACGCCAGGTACCATTGCACCGTGTATGTGCGCAGCATCCTTATCTACCCATCTGTTGTGGACACGGGTTGTTTCCATGTTGTGGCTATTGTAAACAACGCTGAAATGAACGTAGGGATGTGTGTATCTTTTTGAATTAGTGTTTGGATTGGTTCAAATACATACCCAGAAGTATTTATATAGTAGTTATGTTTTTAATTTTTTGAGGAACCTCCATACTGTTTTCCACAGCAGCTGCACCAATCTGCAGTCCCTCCAAGAGTGTGCAAGGGTTCCCTTTCCTCCTCATCCTCACCAGCACTGGCTGATTTTTATCATGGTGATTATTCTGACGGGTGGGGTTTGAATTTGCATTTCTCTGATGACTAGTGATGTTGAGCGTCTTTTCACTGGCCGTCTGTGTGTTGCAGGGGTGTTTTTGAACACAGCCTTGCCCAGGTGTCCAGCATTCTCAGGGGATATATACATATTTTTTAGCCTTTTTTAAAGAGTCCTCACTCAAGGATATGTTCACTGATTTTAGAGATAGAGAACAAGGAAGAGAGAGAATGAGGGAGAGAATAACATCAATATCAGAAAGAAGCA
>VMDR010017878.1:0-19685 GCA_007922815.1 Macrotus californicus | reverse complement strand
GATCATCAAGGAACACGTATGAAGGACACATGGAGAAAGCTAAAGGGGGTGGGTTCGAGGGTGGGAGGCAGGGATGGGTGGGGTGGGGGTAGAGTGGGGTGGAAAGGGAGACAATTGTACTTAAACAACAATAAAAAAGGTAAAAAATCATAACACATTTTATATTCATTATGTAAACTAACTCTCAAAGTCACACCAGAAGACAGGTTTATAAATATTACCCATTTCTTAGATGGGAAGTTTCAGGCTGAGGAAGATCCCAGTCTTCACACCGTCACTCTCGGCAGAGCTGAGGCTGGGATGCAGATTTTCTGACTCTAAACTCTGTGGTCTCCTCTCTACATCTAACACCCTGTCTTGGTGGTGACTACCCAGATGGGATATGGGATGTGAATGTGGAGGCTGAGGGTCTCTTCCCTGTTATACCTGATTCAAAGTAAAAAATGCAGTATTTCCCACCCATAGACTGAGGATCCTGCACTTCTCTTTGGTTCTTTGGGCATCCTCATGGGCACTTCCACTTGGAGGTGGAAGTTAAATATGCACCACTGCTTAAAGTGTAAAAATATCATCTTAGGGACCCCTTCCTTCTTCTTTCAAGCCAAAGTGAGGCCTCAATTTCTTTAATGATGGGTAATTCACATGGGTAATTCCATCAATCCTTGTGATTCCTTTACAAAAGTATCATAAATTAAAGTACGCCATTAAACTCACCTTCTTCCAACTTGTTCTTGTATAACATGCCTTTCATATCTCCACAGGTCACAGGAAGTATTTCAGAGCCAAAATCTACAGTTTCTTCTTTGTGCTTTCCTGACCCTGAAAGAGAAGTTTTTCATCCTGTCTCATCTCACAATGGCACATGTATAACTTTCTCCTGTGTTGAGGTCATTTCTATAAAGTCATAGGGGTACTTAGACAACTTTATTCCACAAATCTCCAGAGTTTCAGAGTCTTCCTTTCAGTGGCATTTTTGTTACATAACCACAGAATGTCTACCTTCATTACACTGCTCAAACCCCCCACAATCAGAATGCTTTAGCAGAGATACCAGGCATCAGTACAACTGTCTTAGCTCCCCATGTAGTCAGTCCCTGATTCTTATGTGACAGTGTCACATGCAGCTGCTGCAATGGTAGAAGGGAGCTCTGCAGCTGGGCTATTTCCCTGCATGTAGGTCACTGGAGACAAAGTCCGAGACTGTACCTGCCCCTTCTTGTCTGAGCTCTGACTCAGGAGCAGAGAGGACAGTGATGGGGTGACATAATGGAGATGGTGTCACCTGCTGTTTGTGTTCACTGATTTGCCTAATTTCTCCCCCAAATCAGTTTTCTCCAAAGCTGAAAGGGGAGCCCAGGAAGCTCTAGACAATCTGCAAATTGCATGGCTGGCTGGACCATTTACCATCTGACAATGTTGTGCCCTTTGTCAAAATCCACAATCAATGCTCTGATCATCTAACTTTGTGATCTCCTCTCCTCCTGTCCACACACTTCTCTGTTAGGGCTCTTTGGTCACTGAAGGCAGCTGTCCCCAAGGAAGGCAGAAAGGGACCAGATCCTTCCTGCATTGTGATCAGGACAAATGCGGTGGGCGATCAATGGGGTTATAGAGACCAATTCTGAGAATTCTGGATTCTGTTCTGACCCTTTCTGGGAATGATGCCTCGTTCTTTCCCCAACCAGCCTGTGGGGCACTTTCTTTGTTTTCCTTGAGGATTCAAAATTAATTTTGGTTATATTTTTGAAAATTCCTGTTCCCTGCTTGTATCTGACCGTTCTAGATGAAAAGCCTGAGTGACAGTAGGAGATTATTGGAAAGAAAGACAAAGAACCAATGGAATAGCACATACAGGTTTCATGTCAGTGAAGGAAGAGCAAAGATCTAAGCACCTGAGGAGGAAACACCTAGGAGGTAGGGGAGGTGGAGAGGCATTAATGATATTTGTCTTCCAGATCTGCCCTGAGTCCTCCTTGCAGAAGGAAACCACCGGGTCCAGGTCCTTCACCATATGGACGCTGAGTCTGCCACTCAGCATCAGATATGAAGAGTCCAGGGATGCTGCTAACATCTGTTATCCCAAGTATAATGACTCTGGACAATGTCCCCACACTGATTCTTAGTCATTCTTTGGAGGGTTATCAGAAAACAAATGATATCTGGCTCGTTTCAGGGACATAGGGGGCTGATTGGATACACTGTCCTTAGGCAGTGTCCTTCCCCCCATCCTGCCCCTTCAAGGACTAGAAACAATGAACAGAACCTGTAAGATCTATAGCTGAGAAATGGGCCAGGCTGGAGGCCATGTCCATCTTCCCTCTGGCTGATGTATTACAACTCCTCATAGACCTCGACAGTGGTGAACACATTCCATTCAGGGCACTGTGCTCACTTGCCTCTCTGATACAAACACAGTGATTTGCACCGTAGGAGTGATCACAGGAGCTAAAACAATTACGGTTTAGGAGACTTGTTAAGTGCTGCAGGGACCAAATCAACTGGATTGGATCTCAGCCCCCTTTGGTGATATTAATCAGAGTGGCTGGTAGAGTGGTATCCTCCTGGGGACACTGCCAAGCTCTGCTATGTGGGGTGAACTTGCTGAGGGCATTTCCATGTACCTCATGGTATCTTTTCAAGGATTTTTGAATGACAAAGAGCCTTGGAAACTAGAGTCAATGTAGTGAACATTGTAAAAGATAAATGAATTGCTGATTTAACAGATGTAAACTAATCATACAAAGGTAAAGTATTCTTTTTTGTTGTTATCCTTTTTTGACTTTGTGGAAGTTGGTAGATTTCTGTTGTGGCTGTAATAAATTCACATAAACTTTATGGCTTAAAGCAACTCAAATTTTTGCCTTATACTTCTAAAGGTCAGAGATCTGATGCAAGTCTCACTGGCCTGAAATAAAAGTGCCCACAGGGCTTTGTTCTTTTCTGGAGGCTATAAGAAGAAATTTGTTTCTAAACTTTTCTAGCTGTAAGGGCTACCCACGTTTCTTGACTCATTGCTTTCTGCTCTTGTCTTCAGTGATAGCCAGGTTATACCTTCCTAATCATTCTTCCACAGGCACAAAACACTCTGCACAGCAGGAAAGGTTTTCCGATTTTTAGGACCTATCTAATTTGATTAGGACCACCCAGGTTATCCAGGATAATCTCCTCATCTCAAGACCATTAACTTAACTATATTTTCAAACTCTCTTTCTCCACGTAAAGAAACAGATTATGGGTTCCAGGGATGACACATGGACAGCTCTGTTTATGTTGGTATAAAATTCTCAAGAACCAAATAGGTCTCCCAGGTATGTCATGGGGATTTGCTCCAATAGACAAAAGACTCCTCCACAGATCTTTCCTACATAATCACATACCTGTTTTTGACTTCTGCTGAGATGGCTGAGGGGATCTATGAGTCACATACATAATTTCATCAAAGAACCTTTCTGTGACTGAATACTCTAATCTTTCAATACTTCTGAGGCTCTAGCCAAACATCATTAAACCACACTCTTGGTCATTCTGCAGAGCACACTTGCCTGACAGTGAATATCAATTTTAGCATCTGTTCCAACCCAAGTAAGGTAAGAATAACCCAAATCATTAAGTCCTGATTCCTTTTTGTTGAGCAGTTCTCCCCTCAGTGTATCCCATTTTTTCTCACACTTTACTGTAAGCAGCAACAACAACAACAAAAAAACAACAACAAAAAAAAACAACAGCTACATCTTCATCACTTAGAGATCTCCTTAGTGTATATCCAGAAAGTTCTGCTTTCCACATAGCTGCAGGAAAGGATTTGATTATAATTTTTGTCACTGTATAATGAGCATCCTCTTCCTCCAGTTTTCTAAAACATGTTCTTATTTTCCTTCTGAGCCCTCAGCAGTCACATCATTAACCTGCATAGTCTTACACATTTGTGCTGTTCAGGATGATTTATGTATTCTCTGAGACAACACAGGTTTTCTCTCCCATAGCCGTCCCTCCTCCTGAGTCCTCTATAGGTCTTCAGCATCCACATTTCTACTCACAGACTGCTCAAGGCAATCTAGGCTTTTTCTACATCCTACTCAAAATACTCTAGTGGCTCTGGCCACTGCCCAAAGCCACTGCCATATTTTTAGGATTGTTTTATAGCCATATCCCACTATTAAGAACGAAAGTCTGTATTATTTACATACGGATGCCTTAACAATTCACTATAAATAGTGTCTTACAACAACAGAAATTTATTATCTAATTAATATAATTTAATATTGTGACATGGCCCAACTGAGTGTTGGGTCACACAGAACATGGCCCCTCCACAACCTCAGAGAACAGACAGCTGCCTGGCCAGCAGCCATAAGGAACAAGAAAAAAAGTCTGTGTCTGGATGCCCCAGACTTCTCAAGACTTGTGTGTTTATCATAACAAGGTAGGGCTTTCATTGCCATTACCACCTCACCAACCCTATAAGTAGTGCCAAGGCCAGAGGCCAGGTGCGGCCTCTCTTGCCCTATCCACTGCCATCAGTGCACTCCCCTGTAATGTGAGTAACAAATGGCATGTCCCCATGTGCTGATCCTCCAGGTGGTTATTCCCAGAATATCACGAACACAAGTGCAACTCCCCTGCTTGCAGCTCCTAAATTACACAAGGCTAAAATCAAGTTTTTAACAGACCTTCATTCCTTTCTGGACGCTGAAGGGTCAATCTGTTTCCTAGATTTTTTTCTGCTTCTTAAGGTCACCCACATTTCCTAGTCTCTCCTCCATCTGCAGAGCCAGTGGTATTGCACCTCTCTGACCATTCCTTCATAGTCACTTCTTCCTCTCTCCACAGCCAAGAAAGGTTCTTCACTTTTTAAGCGCTATTGAGTATATTTGGGCCACCCAGGTATCCAGGAAAATCTGCCCCATCTCAAGGTCCCTAGTTTAATTACATCTGTCAAGTCTACTTGCCATGTAAAATAACAGATTACAGGTTCCAGGGATTACGGCATGGACACCTTTGAGGAGCCATCATGCCACCTACTACAATATTGTAAATAATAATAATGATGAAACTCTGGTATTTAAAAACTCATTTCTCACATTAAAAACAAACAAAATCTGCAGTCAGGATGGTGGCATAGCTGGACATACTTTGCCTCCTTGTACAACCACAGAAAAAATTACAAGTAGACCTCAAAACAAATAACATCCAGAACCATCAGAAAATAGAACTGTGTGGAAGTCCAACAACCAAGGATTTAAAGAAGCCACATTCATCCAGATAGGTAGGAGGGGCAGAGACGTGGAGGTGGGTGGAGAGGGGGTGAAATGGGCAGTCCCACATTCACTTGTGGTGGATAAAAATTGGGAGGGGTACCTTGGAAGCAAGTGATTCCAACCCCAGGCCAGACCACACAACCCAGGGTTCCAGGACCAAGAAGTTAGATTCCCTATAACTTCTGGCTATAAAAAACCACTGGGGTTTGAGGCAGCAGAAGAAACTGTGGATCTGCAGGAAGATCTGCTTAAAGGGCCTGCATGGACTTAGAACATTCACAAACCCACCCACTCTGGGATTCACCACCAGGGCAACAGCTGGAAGGGTCACATGCAGGGAGTGGGTGAAGTGATTAGAAATGGGGTGAGTGCCAGACAAAACTCCAGAAGTGAGGCAACAGAATTGTCCCCTCTTTGAGCCCTTCCCACACACAGAGCCACAAAGTGGGTTGCCCCACCCTGTTGATTACCTAAGGCTCTGCCTCACACGACTTACAGGTACCTTTTTGACAACAGGCCACACTACTAAGGCTGCAAGTCAAAGCAGCTCTACCTAATACACAGAAACAAACACAGGGAGGCTGCCAAATGAGGAGACCAAGAAACATGTCCCAAGTGAAAGAACAGAACAAAACCCCAGATAACGAACTAAACAAAATGAAGATAACCAACCTATCAAATGCAGGGTTCAAAACACTGATGATCAGGATGCTCAAAGAACTCATTGAGTATGGCAACAATATAAAGGAAAAAAGGAATCTTACAGTAAGTGAAATAAAGAAAAATCTACAGGGAACCAACAGTAGAGGGAAGGAAGCTGGGATTCAAATCAACAATTTAGAACATAAGGAAGAAATAAACATTCAACCAGAACACTAAGAAGAAAAAAGAATTAAAAAAAAATTAAGGATAGTGTAAGGAGCCTCTGGAACATCTGTAAATGTACCAACATCCAAATCATAGGGATGCCAGAAGGAGGGGAGGAAGAGAAAGAAATTTGAAATATATTTGAAAAAATAATGAAAGACAACTTCCCTAATTTGGTGAAGGAAACAGACATACAAATCCAGGAAGCACAGAGAGTCTCTAACAAGTTTTACTGAAAGAGGACCACAATAAGACACATCCTAATTAAAATGTCAAAAGTTAAAGAAGAGAATCTTAAAACAGCAAGAGAAAGGAAGAGAGTGACCTACAAAGGAGTTCCCCTAAGACTATCAGCTGATTCTCAAAAGAAACTGTGTAGACTAGAAGGGACTGGCAAGAAGTATTCAAAGTGATAAAAAGCTAGTAACCTACAACCTAGATTACTCTATCCAGCAAAGCTCTCATTTAGAATGGAAGGGCAGATAAAGTGCTTCCCAGACAAGGTAAAGCTAAAGGAGTTCATCATCACCAAGCCATTATTACATGAAATATTAAAGGGACTTATCTAAGAAAAAGAAGATCAAAACTATGAACATTAAAAGGGCAACAAATTCACAACTATCAACAACTGAATAAAAAAAAAAAACTAACTGAACAACCAGAACAGGATCAAAATCATAGATAGGGAGATCATTCGGAGGGTTATCAGCTTGGAGGTGGAAAGGGGAGAATGGGGAGAAAGGTGTAGGGATTAAGAAGCACAATTAGTAGGTACAAAATAGACAGGGAGATTTTATGAGTTGTATAGGAAATGGAGAAGCTAAAGCACTTATATGCACAACCCTTGGATGTGAACTAATTGGGTGATTGCTGGAAGGAAGGGGGGTGCCAGGTGGAAGGGGGAAAAGGAGAAAAATTGGAACTGTAATAGCATAATCAATAAAATATACTTAAACAATTCTTGAAAATCACAGTTGTAATCTAATAACTTCCAAGTTTGTTTCTCAAAACTTCAGCTCTTTTAACTCTACAAAATAGACATTATCATTGTTTTATAGTCACTATTCCTTTAATAGAAACATTTATATGTCCTGACTAGTGTGACTCTGTGGGATGGGCACCATGGTGGGTTGCCGCTTCAATACCTAGTCAGGGCCCATGCTTGGGTTGCAGGCCAGGTCCACGGTTGGAGACAAGCAAGAGGCAACTTATTCTCTCATGCATTGATGTTTTTCTCCCTGTTTCTCCCACCCTTCTTCCCCCCTCTAAAAATAAATAAATAAATAATTAGAAAATTTTTAAAAAATAAATAAAAATAAAGACAAGTAAACTCTTATTCACTCTTACATCTTTTTCTCTTGGCTTTTTGTAGAGCAGACTTTTCTCCAAGATCCGCAGTACCTAGAAAATAACAGGTGGTTGTGAGGAAACCGAAATGAAAAAATAAAAGATGCAGATCTTCGGAGGATTCATACTGCAGAAGGCTTGAGCTGAGAGAGTGTTTGATTTATTGTTTCTCTCTTCCTTCTAAAGGATCCTAAAAACCTACTAAATTGAGAAGCAAGAGTCCAGGACATTAAAAAACACCTTAAATATCTTCATATTTCAGATTATAAAGGGATAGGAATAGATATCCTATCCTGCCTAGGTTTAAGATTTTTGTTAAATGTCAGAGCCCCCTCAGTTGGGTCTTCAAAGAGCAGTGGAATTACACTAATTCTTTTCAATATCCACAGTTTTTAGAAGTAAAAGAAAACACAGCTGTTAATATAAATTAAATGAGTTGTGATTCTTCTAACTCTTTATACTGAAGAAAGATTTAGAACAAAAGGCATGATGATGATCATTTCTGTCTCTTCTCATCTTAAACAAAGATATTACTACTGAATGAAGCAAACCACAATCCTTTAGCTCATATGCAGAATCAAAGAAATTTTGAAAATCAACATTTTTTCATAGATTTGCAACTAACTAATTTGGAAGGGAATCTGCGCTTAGCTGCCATGAGTCCATGTAAAATTTTTATTTATCACACTTGATGTGAATTCACACAATTTACAGAAGCATTAATATTTGAGATTGAGATTCTGCCCTAGATCCTTTTGTTGTCTCTTATAACAAACAGGATATAAACCATAGTGTCTTTCTTTTTTTTTTCTCATTTAAACAATTTATTTTATTATTATTTTTATTGTTGTTTAAGTACAGTTGTCTGCATTTTCCCCTTACAACTCCCCCTAACCCCAGTCAGGGGAGAGAGGTAGAGGTGGCATAGTGTCTTTCTAAAACAATAAAACATTATTATTATTTTACATGTGGCTTCAGAGGTTTTGAATAAAGGATTTTGGATGTTTAATAGGAGTCCAGGCTGTTATTGCAGCCTCTTCTGGTAACTCTCCATGTGATGTGTAAAGATCCTGAAAAACTTATAGATACATAGAGCAAACTGATGGCTGCTCAACTGTGGAAGGAACAACAGTTATCTTTGGCCTCACTTTTAGGTTGTTGTAAACATAAACTGATATCATATTTTGCAAAGACATGTTCAAATATCACTATATAGGACAACGTCATGGTGGGGGTCATCTGTCAAAATCTATAAATGGAATTTGATAGTAATGATGGGGCTCATCCAGTTAAACAACAGTTTATAATGCCTCTTGCTTACTCCTACTTTCAAATTGAGTAGAAGAAATTAAATGCTCAAAGAGGTACCCTAGAAGTAATTGAATCAATATATATGGAAAATGTCAGCATAAGATTCATTAGGAATACAAAGCTCTAAATTTAGAGTCTAAATTTTTGTTGTCCTGAAATACAATCCTAATATTCTTCTTTAGTACAATTCAGAATCGTGAACAGATGGCTTCTTGGGTCTCTCCTCCTTTGCTTGACTCTAAGGAGTCAGGTTATTGATCACTGCACACAGGTATAGGATTCTTCAGGTGTCTCAGTGTGTGACCAAGGAGATGATTCAGCAGGAAATTCCCTGATAAAACCTGCAAACATCTTGAAAACCCATGTATATCATGGCCTGTACATAGGCCATCTGGTCTGCCCTCTAAGTCACCTTCTTTGGAGGTTAGTGATGCGTCATTTACTGTCCCCAGAGGAGAGACCAGTCACTGGCAAGGGACTCCTCTGCTCTGTTTGAACCTTACATCCCTACCCTTGTCTCTCTTTCCTCTCTTATCCCTTCTATTGTCATTTCACGCTTCCTTCAGCTGCTGTTTCTTTGGGGGGAGACCTTGGAAATCTTGTGTTGAAGGTAGAGAGCCTCCTCTCCTCCTGCCCCCAGTGTAATAATAATCTTCTCTTGTGTTTGAGCCATAGGTCTATTTTGGAATCACTTTTAGAGTAGTTTGCCTACATTGAGACAGAAGTCAGACTGTGCACTCTCTAAAAACTGAAGCAAACTTTCATTTTACATGGATAGACATAGTGAGCTATTGGAACAAAAGTATTATTTACAATATTGCTCTTCTGTAACATCAAGATCATGTCACATTTTTATTTGTTTTTAGGTGTTTTCCTAGCACATTTTCCTAAATAGGCATGTTTCCAATATCCACTGAAAAAGTAGGAAGGGAAACCAACCAACAGTCTGTGCACCAAAGAGCTGGAAAGCGTATCACCACTCTTGCTGCCCAAGGTTTGGGAAACAACATTTTGGTAACCACGTCAAACTGCAGATTCACAAAAGAAATGATGCAGATTCCAGAAAGCTATCATCTTCAGGAGACTTTGTGGGAGACCTGGAAACATTTATGTGATTGTGTTTGCTTAACTAGAAACAAGAGTAACACTGTCCATCCTGCTTACCCTTCAGGGTTGCTGTAAAGGAAAAAGTAAGACACTATTTTGCAAAGACCCTTTAAAAAATCACTATATAACTTGCTGAAGAACTCTGTAGAAACAATACTTTGGGTTTCAAAATACCTTATCCATTTCTGCCAACACTAGATAATTGGAGGAATTGACCCTTGACACTATTCAAAGTTTGTGATCAGATGACAATGTGACCTTCCAAAAAAGAAATATTTAGCTTTTCTTTCTCTATAGAAATCACTGTATAAATCCAACACTTTATAGTCATAGAATCAGTTGCCAAAAAAATTCATTACTTTGCTAGCCTATTTCTACTATATAATCAATAGATAGGTGCATTGGTAGATTAACAGGACCTATAAATTAATAGGCCTCATCTTGAAAAAATGTAAATACAATGATTTCTTATTACCTTGCACATCCCCAAAAGATCAAGTAAAATAAATGCAGAGAATGGGATTCCAGGATAAACTGGATCAATGGTGCAGAATGAACTCAGGAAAGAGTAGCTGTTAGTTCAGGTTCCTGCAGCCCAAGCCTTGAGCTCCCACCTCCTTACCAGGTTCCGTTTTCAGTGCTGAGGTGGAAGGTTCGGGAGACTCTTTTCTATTTCTCTGTTCTGTGGTGTCCTCATTGCTGGTCACTGCACAGAGAGCAAAAAAAATCCTTAGGGTCTCAGGGAGGTGCCAAGGAACCAATGGACAGGGAAGGCCATGACAAGAGCACTAGGAAGACCTAGAAGCTAAGTTAACTCAGGTCCCCCTGATCTGTGCCCTAACGCGCGTGGCCTGCACGTTATGCCATTGCTCCAGGTCCTACACAGAAGGTGGTGAAATTCAGGCACAGAGGGCAGCTGTGCCCATCCTACAGCATTTTTTACCCCACAGTCACCCTGTCCCCTACCTCCACCGTCACTCTGCCTCCCAGACCCTCCTCATTCTGCATCTTACCTCTGCTCTCTATTACCTCCACCCTTATTCTATCTCTTTCTTCGTTTTTTATCATTGCAAACATACCTAAATATTTGTTAAGCTAGAAAGAAGGAATAGAAAATAGACATACATAAAGCCTAATTTTTTTAAATGGAATCAAAATACATACACTTTAATATTGTTTAGATATTATTTTTAATTAAATTCATTGAGGTGACATTGGTTTGCACAACCGTACAGGTTCCAAGTGTACAACTCAACAAAACGTCATCTGAACACTGCATTGTGCACTCACCACCCCAAGCAAAGTCTCTTGTTTCACTTGCCTCTTGGTTCAGCCTATTTTTCAAATTGTGCCTTTTTCTGGCACAAGTGTCCCTTTATACCTCTCCTTGTCTTCACGTTTAGCTTTTTTCATCTCCTTTCATGAATATCTTGGCTGTCTGAATTATTTTTTATTTAACTCTTACCCCAACAAATTCCTCATGAATATGGAAAAATACTCTCTGACATCAATACTTAAATTTACCATTACTTTTTTAAAATATTTTTCTAATTATAGGGGACATATTGTTGCTAAACTTGCCATATAAGGTGCTGGTCCCCTCCTCTTCCTACCTGTAACCCAGGCCACCAGTACAGCCTCCATGGGTCCTATGATGTGTCCCAGACCCTTGCCTGGTACCGTGATTCACATCACACCTACTTTCAGTCAGTCTTACCTATTACATCAGACACCTGGTTACAGTCAATCCTTGCTCGGGCTTCACACTCACCTCCTGAATTAAAAACTGACATTTTCTTCTCTATATTCACTGGAAATACAGGGTCGGAATTCACTGGCATTCCACAGTTGGGTAGCTCTGCTCCTAGACAAAAATGATATGAAGAAGAATTTCATTGGTCTCCCCAGAGAGAGTGAGCACCCTCACTACAATTAAGCCCTTCTCCCTGGAATCCCACTGCAGGGAGCGCTCCCTCACCCTCTCCTTTCCTGGTGCTCAGCTCTGTCCTTCCTTTCTGCCTCTCTCAACCCCAGGATTTTTGTATTTATTTTTTATTCTACTTTTCAGAGGACAGGTCTATTTCTCTGGGACATTTGACCTTACCTTCTCAGTGGTGTGAGGAACAGCCCCTGTGCCTTCTTCGTGGTGACTGTCTCCTCCAATCAGATAATACTTGGTCCTCTCTTTGCCAGTTCTTCTTTGATTATCCTTTACTCATTCTTGACATTGTCTCTTTGTGTTGTCCTATTTTTTCTATTTATTGATATTTATTTTCCTCTGTATCTTTCTACATTCATACTTATTTCTCTTCCTATTGATTACATTTTTCCAGGACCCAGAAAGGTCTCAGGTGAAACACAAGAGGTGCCCAGGACACAAGGAGGTTCTGAGAAGGAGCTCCTCCTTACATGTGTCCCAGGGTCTCCCTGCCTCACCCTAGACCTGGCCCTGCTGGCCCACCTGATTTTTCACTTTTTCCATTCTCTATTATATTTCTTATTTTATCCTGTCCTATTTCTGTTTCTTAATCATTTTTGTGACCCATGAATGCCTCTTCTGTGTGAGTTTTGTCTTTCTTTATACTTTCTTCATTTCTAGCACTCCAGTCAACACCGCAGTCTCCCCTGTACCTTTACTCACATTCTGGGGTCCCTCCACCTGTCAGTTCCCCTTCACACTCATCAGACTCAGTCACTCAGTCTTACCTGCTGGCTCAGACTCTTGGGCACATTGTTCATTTGCTTGTTGGCTTTCTAGTGCATTGTTGTCACTGATTATACATGTTTCTTCTTTATTTATCTGTTTCATTTCACATAGTAACTCTGAGAGTTCATTTTCTGGTGGGGCTGTACCTAAACCACATTTTGATTTATAGATATATCATTTGCTCCATGCATCAATCAGCATTCAACAGGAAAATACAAAGTTTATAAGCTTTTAGACCCCCGGGAATTTAATCCATGGTATTAGTTATACAGGTGATAGAAGAACTGACAATGCCAAGTGGAAGAATGAGGCAACCCGAAGAAGGGTCAATAGGAAACTATGTCAGGGGCCAAGGGTAAAGTCATGTTCAAGGTCACTGGGTAAGTATAAGCTGGAGTAAGTCTGCTGTACTTGGTGGGAGGTACAGTCATGGGAGATGCAGCTACTGCCAGAATTGCTGCCCAAGACAGTGACAGGGCAATACCAGGCTTCTCTCCCTTGCTTGCACTCTCAAATCTTTTGCTAGTGTCTTCCAGGCTAGGAACCCAGCAGGAAGCAGTAGCAAGGGGGCTGCCAAGCAAGTCTGCAGGGGTCTGTGGCCAGAGTTAGAGGGCAGAGCGGAACAAGAAATGATAAGGAATGAATCCCTGTGTGAACCACCCAGGACCTGCTAACCCCCTTCCCCATGGTGAACCTCCTCTGCTCACATGGATTCCATCGATCCATCACATTCTGTTCCCATCAACCTCAACAGTGTATTAATGGAAAAACATTTTTTTTTCAGTACAGCTTGGATATTTTTCCATTTACTGCTATTTTCCCACACAAAGTAATTTAAGTAAAGATGATTTAAATATAAATTCCCATAATTTTATTGATTTGGTTATGATGGCCATTCTGACCAGTGTGAAGTGATATCTTGTGGTTTTAAGAACAAACTGACAATAACCAGAGGGGAGGTGGAAGGGGAAGATGGAGGAAAAGGGAGAAAGGTTGTTAGGAACATCTATAAAGGACACATGGACAAAGCCAAAGGTGAGAGTAGGATGGGAATGGCTGGAGTCGGGGAAGTGGTGGGAGGAAAATGTAGACAACTATACTTGAACAACAATAAAAAAATGTGGAAAAAAAATTCCCACAATTTTAATATAGAATCTGGGCAAAGGTACAAGTTTTTTTTGTCAAATCCACAGTTCCTTGGAGCCTCTTCTTTGAGGGGTTGGTGGTGGATGAGACACAGCCTTTTCCTCACCTGGGTATGTCACAGTCAAATGTCCCTTCTGGGCCAGACTCTTGGACACATTTATTGATGGTTTATTTGCATCATTTGAGTTAGAACATCATTACCTCCTCCACATCCCCACCCTACACACACAGATAAATGCACATATACACACTGAATCCATTCTCTGCTCATTACTTATCACAATTCTGTCCTCTCACCCTTTCCTATTCCCACCAGCTGTACTGGTAGATGAACGGATAATAACATGGATGGATGCATGTTGGATGTTCTATATTCTTCACTGTTCACATTTAGACTAACGGTACTTTGCTAAAAGTACCTTGGTGCTTTCAAAAAATCACTCTGTAAGGTACTGATCTTTTATAAAAGTGTATTACTAATTTAAAACATCCTTTCTTAAATCGTACACCCAATGGAAGCTACAGAATTACACCTTCCATGGTGTAGAAAGTTCCTCAAAGGTCCTCCATGTCACTTATTTCCAAAGGAAAGTCAATGAATAAAGACATGAAATTTTTTACAGACTAGTGTGGTATAAGTATAGGGAACCTTCCCAGGCATGAGGTTGGTATGGCTTTAATCACTGCTCCACAGCCTGGGGGATAATTAAATCCACCATGGTCATCTGCGAGAAAAGAAAGTCCCGCAGTTTACTGCAGTGATTAATAGCTTAGACTTTGGCTCAGATACAAATGATAATTATTTTTAAACATAGTAATATTAAAAAATGTGTGTAACACTGATGAAGTACCAGGCATGGCTGTGAATGCGTTATGACATAACTTGGTTAAAATTCATCCATCACCCTGTGAGGGAGGTACTATTATCACCTCCATTTCATAGATGATGACATTGTGGGGCAAACAGGGGAAGTGACTTCCCCAAGGTCTCAGGGAAGAATTGGAAGCCAGCTGTGGGTCACCAGACCTCCTGCTCTGACACTGCCCTATGGCAGAGTTCAATCCCTAGTCTCAGTGGCTGGACTTGCACAATTAGCCCAAGTCTCCGAGCTGATTCTTTGTTCTTTGAAAAACCCAGATGACATACATCATTTTAAGTGTTTGAGAAGATTACATAAAATATTGCCTGTATTACTGTAAGTGATATGGTGACTGATCAAAAAATTAACTTTTCAGGATTCATGTCTTAAATTTATCATATTTTAAAAATTTGAATTAGTCAGAGAAGGTCAAGAATTGTAAGCAGTGGTTATTGGTTGCTAAAGTATCAAAATGTTTGTTCAGAGGCCCATCTTGTGTTTTTAGAGCAACTTCTGGCCCAGCCACTCTGAGGATGATGGCAGAGGGTTTGCAAGGGAGGCACATGGTCCTATGTAAAGGATTCAACAGGTGAGGGACTTTGCCTCTAAAGAACACAGTCATCATCGCTAACCTCTCTCCTGCAATGCTGGACACCACTGGATGTGATGTCAAATAGATGAGGCCACAGCCTATTTCAAGCAAGACAGATGCAGATGCCATGAAACCAGGCACATGGACAACAGGTCCCGGAGCTGTCAACACTTGGCAGAAAGTGCATATCAGAATGAGAGGACCAACCCTCCCAGGCAATCGAGTGTGAAGACTCTGTTATCTAAATCTTTGGAGACATTACACATGCCGAGATGGACAATTCTGGGCAATCCATACTAAGAAGAAGCAGCCCTATCATCACGGCCCATGCCAGAATAGAACAAGAACAGCAAAAGATCACAGAACAGCCAGAAGGAACAGACCTTTGTAATTGGGTGGATCCGGGAAGAGCCAGGGCAAGCTTGGATATGAGTTTTCACCAACTCCTAAAGGAAGAAATTAGAACCTTATTACAGAATTTGAAGTATAGGTGGTGCCATTCTCCTCCGGTCCCATTTTAATATCAATATTTATAATGTAGACCTTGACAACCCCTTCTCCCAAGTATCAGTACAGAGCTGCACCCCTGGCCTCAGTCAGACCATCTCACTGTCATCCATGAGCCACTTGGTAAGTGGTGATAGCTTTTACTATCACCTATGGCCACAGAGACCTGTTTTTGTCCCTAATGCTACCCCTGACAGGTGGCCTTACCTAATTTGTCCACTTCCTTCATACACACCCTCCATCTACCATCTGTTCATTCTGCTTTGTGGGCCTTTTCACTGGGATTCAGTGTCTGATTTTCCTTCACTTCCTCCAATTCTTGGTACTCTTCTTTCTGTATCTTTCTTTCTGTATGTTTCCTTATTTTTGTCTCAAGTTTCTGTCCTTTCCATGAGATTATCTGGGCATGCAAAGGGCTTAGAACATGGACTCTGGGTTCAGAATGCCTGTGTTAACCCTCCTCATTTGACCCTAAGCCAACTACATACATGGACTCTCTAGATTTCACTTTGTTTTTCTGCAAATGATCAGATAGTGTTACCACCAACCAAGGGCATCTGTGAGCACTAATCACAACTACCAGAGTAAATGTTCAATAAGTGATCTCCTAATCATATGGTTATTTTATTGTGTCCTTTATCCTTTTCTCCTATCTTTTATTTCCCTTCCTTTTCTTCAAAATACAACCATCCCCTCCTTCACATCTCACCATTTCCTCTCTTCTTTCCTTATGTGACTGCCTATATCCTTCAGTGTGTCTGTTCTTGAACAACATCCCTGACAGTCAATCAGTTCCTTAATCTGTCATCATTAAAGGTCTGCTCTTTGCTATTGACCTTAGACTCATAGACTCTAATCTTTCACAGCTTCACACTGATCTTTTCCTACACGGGTCTTTGTAAATCACAATTACTTCCAGGTAAGCACTGTCTTTAAGTCTAGTTTAATAACACACTGGGTTCCTGACCTGTGTCTTGGTTATTGGGCCAATGGTGTCATGTCAGAACCACTACTCAAGGATCAGCTTTTGGTCAGACTCTCATATGAACACCCCTCCCTGCTTTCTCCAGCCTCCTCAGAAGTTCCCCCAAAAAGGATTTGGGAGTTCTCCCTCAGAAGGAGTTCTCCCTCAGAAGGATTCCCCAAATCCACTCAGAACTCAGGGCCCACCTGCCTTTCTCCTTTCCTCTTAGCAGATGAAAATGGGGTTTTATTTGGGTTCATTCACCTTGTTCAAGCTTTAGTTGGGTATTAGGGTTCTTTGCACTCTCTCCTTCATCAGTTTCTTGGTGACAAATTTTCTTTTGGATCACTAAAGAGAGAGAAAAAAGAAATTAGAAATCTCTATCACAGCCCGAGGATATCATCTTATATTTGCACATTTAATGATTTCCAGTCAAGATGGAGGTTTAGGTACACAACACTCACCTTCTCACAGCACTATGCCAAAATTACAACTAAACTATAAAACAACCATCACTCAGAACTGTCAGAAAACAAGTTGAATGAAAGCCTGACAACTCTGGAATAAAAGAAATAACATCCATCCAGACAAGTAGGAGATACGGAGATGTGGAGATGTGGAATGGGCTGGACTCACACCCATGTGTCGTGTATAAAAATTTGGGAGGGATATCTGTGGAGCAAAGGGTACCAGCCCCTCATCAGGCCCCAAGCTGAGGTTTTCAATGCCAGGAAGATAAGTCCCCATAACTTCCAGCTGCAAAGACCAGAGGGAATTAAATTGCTGAAAGAAAATGCTGGACTCCCAAGCAGTACCTTTTAATGAATCTGCACATGGACTACTCATGCTCACTTCCTCTGAGCTCCAACACTGGGATAGCAAGCTGAAAGGCATAAGGGAGGAATGGAAGTGTCTGGTATCAAGGTGAGCTGGGAGACAGCTTTCTCCCAGGCAGAAAGGCAAGCAGAAGTCAATGTTACTTTTCTGAACCCTCTCCCCACAGAGCCACAGAACCAGCAGGTGGGTGCCATATCTGAGACACCATCAGCCTGGCTAAAACTGTTTGCCCCATCCTGGTAATATCCTGAGGCATTGCTCGCCCCAACTTATGGGCCCAACCAAGCTGTTAACAGTGGCTTTTTCATATAAATGGCCAGTCTTGGCTTATGCTTCACAACTTCCTAAGTCCTCTCAACAGCTGGCCTCAGCAAGATGCCAGCTCCCGTACCTCTCGTTAAGTGGCCCCAGGCCTGGTACTGTCAGCATCCAGCTTGGTTTCATAGCTTGTATTCTCCCAGAATCTCCAAGCCAAGCACAAGTAGCAGCCATCTCAGATTGCTTTGTAGCTCCTGCAGGCTGGTTCTGAGCAGACCTTGGCCTGCACGGTCCAGGAACCCCCCAAGCCTGTGTACCTAGTGGACAGCTACAGACCACATTGGAACACCACCATGTTACACTTGCATAGCTGATCCTCCACAGAGGGTGGAGGTTGGTGGTTAGTGGTCACAGCCAGTCCTTGCTGCTGAATAGCCTGGGTAAAACTCTCCCATTAGCCTGTCAACAGCAATCAAGGCTCAACTACAAAAGGAGACTGTACTCAGCCTACACAGTCTTGCACCTGAGTACCCAGCATGGGTGATAAGGGAGGCTGCACCACTGGACCCTACAGAACACCTATTACATTAGGCCATGCTACAAAGATCAGGAGTCATAGCAGTTCTAACTAATACACAGAAACAAACACAGGGAGGCTGCCAAAATGAGGAGACAAAGAAACATGGCCCAAGTGAAAGAACATATCAAAACTCTAGAGAAGGAACTAAACAAAATGGAGATAAGCAATCTATCACATGCAGAATTCAAAACACTGGTTATAAGGATGCTCAAGGAACTTAGTGAGGACCTGAACAGCATAAAAAATATTCAGTCAGTAATAAAGGATACACTAATTGAACTAAAAAACAATTTACAGAGAAGCAACAGTAGAGTGGATGAAGCTGATAATCAAATCAGTGATTTGGAAAATAAAGAAGTAAAAAACAACCAATCAATCAACAAGAAGAAAAAAAGAATCCAAAAAAAATAAGGATAGTGTAAGGAGTCTCTGGGACTACGTTAGGCATTCCAACATTCACATGATAGGGGCACCAGAAGGAGAAGAGAAAGAGCAAGAAATTTGAAGTATATTTGAAAAGACAATGAAAAAAAACTTCCCTAATTTGGTGAAGGTTATAAACATGCAACACCAGGAGGTACAGAGAGTCCCAAACACGACGGATGCAAAGAGGCCCACTCCAAGACACATCATACTTAAAATTCCAAAGATTAAAGAGAAAATCTTAAAAGCAGCAAGAGAAAAGCAGTTGGTTACCTACAGGGGTGTTCTGGTAAGACTGTGAGCTGATTTCTCAAAAGAAACTTTGCATGCTACAAGGGATTGGCAGGAAATATTCAAAGTCATGAAAAGCAGGGATCTACAGCCAAGATTGCTCTACCAAGCAAAGCTATCATTTAAAATCAAAGGGAAGATAAAGAGCTTCACAGACAGGAAAAAACTCTAGAAGTTCATCATCACCCAACTATTATTATATGAAATGTTAAAGGGGACTTATTTAAGAAAAAGAAGATCAAAACTATGAACAATAAAATAACAATAAATACATATGTATCAACAACTGAATCTAAAATACAAATTAAGCAAACAAGAAGGTCAGAGGCAGAATCATGGATATGTAGAAAGTTTTGATGATTGCCAGATGGGAGGGAGTTGTGGGTAATGGTGAAGAGGTGAGAGGATTAAGAAGTACAAATTTGTAGTCACCAAATAGCCATGGAGATGTTAAGAATGGTACAGGAGACTTCCGGCCAAGATGGAGGCGTAGGTAGACACCCTGTGCCTCCTCCCACAACCAAAAGACGGACAACAACAAATTTTAAAAGAAAAAACAACCAGAACTGACAGAAAATTGAACCGTATGGAAGTCCGACAACCAAGAAACTAAGAAACATACATCCAGAC